>OY282590.1:5030016-5111016 GCA_958298965.1 Chrysolina haemoptera | reverse complement strand
ATATGCTTCTGAAGAAGCTGTGAAGTACCCAAGCACTGTTATTGCTTTATTTGCATTGTCCACCACTGTTTGATTGAAGATCAATCTTAATAATATATGCAGATGGTTCGGTGTTTCTGGATACCTTGTAGTATAATATTACATATTACATTCGACACAAATAAACAATAGATTAACGAAATCGTGATTATTAAAAAAGCCATATTGTACCGTTTGAGAGCACGAATTAGACAATGAATGAATGATGGTAATGTAATGGTAATGGGTGACGCAAGCGTTAGCGGCTAGGCCCCAGTGGGTATCTTTCACCAACCCCGGCATCTTCACTCATCCCATAGCAGATACCTGCTCGATCTTCTTCAACCTTCTTATGAGGACCTACTTCCATTGCAAGACTGCAATTCCTCTTCCTCAAGGTTTTTCCGTAGTTGCAAGTGAACTCCAGGAATGCATTAACCAACAAACATCTGAAGATTTAATGGTCGGGTCGCATATAAGCAGAACGTACCACGTTTCAGTCAGCACAGACACAAAAGAACTTTCACCTCTTTGCAATGGTTCATCCCGAAAAGCATTGAAATAGTTCCAGGGATTCTTGAAGTTTGCAGATTTCACCGTACGTTGTTGTTCGAGCGGCAAACCATCGATATATCGATTCTCTCACCAACAAGCTTTTAGAATAATAGTAGTGAATCATCGACTCATTTGATTTTTTCTTTCTTTCCATCATCCGCTTTGAATCATCCACAAAATGCTCATACGACGGAAATGCGTTCAGCACTACTTGCTTCCATTCTTGCCAAGTCTTGTTGCAGTCTTGCAGACCATTATACCATCACTTGGCTATGTAAATGAACTTCGACTGCACACTATATGACTTGGTTGCATCGTCCCAACGGTGAATCGAACCTAACTGGTCGATTTTACTGATCCAGTTAGACGAAGTAACATCTCCCGCTTCGGGATTAAACGTAGGAATATATCATTTTTTATCGGGGCCTGAGAACCGGTAGATGAAGGTTTATCAGATCCAATTGGTGTTGGTTGGTTTCTACTCAGTATTTCGCTCACTCTTTTGGCAATGATTTCATCGATTCTCGCTTTCTTCGATTTTCGTGCTTTTTTGAGTCCTATCGGGGATGCTCGCACCAGAAGAAGGATTATTAGTGTCATCAGAGCTCGAGTAGTCCTCCAAAATGTTATTGCCGACGACATGCTTGCGGTTTTGCTTCCTTTTGCCAGCTCTCTTGCCTTCTTATTCTCGGTTGCTGCTCGATATTCCATTTCTAACCGATAGCTCTGTCTCACTATCTTGAATGATACACAAATCACTTTCAACCCTTTTATCCGGTGAGAAGCGAACATCATTCCTCATTTCTTTCGCAAACATATGAAAGATGACTCGCATCATATTATTTATTAATTATTAATTAATTTCATTTCATTTATTCAAGAATGAAAATAATTGCATTTCATTTATTTGATACTCTGTTCACTTTCTGGTGTCTTTGCTACGAGAATTGCTTATTGGTTTCACCGCGGGTGGCGCTGCGACTGACTACTGGTGTAAGTCGCTGCTTCGTTTGTGAATTATTAGTTATACAGTGGATTATAATTCATTGGGCTGGGGCAGGACGACTTTATTGTTGTCCGACCTACCCTGTCACTGATGAGCGGCAAGAACTGCGAAACGCGTCTGCAGATGGTCTTCCCCAGCCAAATGAAAGATAATTTGCTGTATGATTACACCAAGCATTTGCAACTAGGTCTTCTTGGAAGAACGTTGCACAAATATGCCAGATGCAATTCAATGTCCGTCGTGGTATTAGCCAGGGGAGTAGTTGTTTTCTTTCAGATTTTTGCCTCACATTTTTGAGTAAATTGCAATTTTGAATAGAACAAACAAAGGAGAATACGACCGATATATCCACCACTAAGCTTCCCCAACCTGTTGCATGTGATGATAAAAATTTGTATAAGTGTTTTGTGACAAAATCATATTTTCCCACCCTCACGAACCCAAACCTTGCGTAAAGTTTTCCCCAACCGTATGAATACCTAAATGTGTTTTCGTGGATGGAATATTAATGAGAGTGTATTCGTGACCGACGAGAAAATCTAAGAATATAAAACCCACTTAGGCTAACCCGCCTGGTGGTTATCCACGAAACGTCAATTTTTAATTTTTATTTTTGCGCGTGTGATTCGACTTTCTGCCAGGACAGGACTAGGGTTTACTCAGATCTCACTGAAAGTGAAGGACATCAGGGGTCCTGTTTTCATTTGTATCTTTCTGGACGAATTTGACATATGGTTCAAGTTTCAAATTCAAGTTTCATCGGTCTTTGTTGATATACACCGTGTCCCAGGAAAATGTCCCACTATATCCTCCAACGAATTGCTTGAAATATATATATATATATATATATATATATATATATATATATATATATATAAAGCTAGGAAAACTTGTTGGGTACGCAGCATGCAGGAAGTATACTCTTATAACACTTGTTCCAATATTTCGACAACGTTTATTGTCATCCTCAGGGAAAGCTACAATATTATTAAAATACAATGAAACAATGACTAACAGTGGATTCCAAAACTACTTACAGTGTCGGTGAGGTTATGTGCATAGATATTATAAAATAGACGTTAACAATTGCAATGTACATATTAAAACAATTTGTGAGAGTCCTTAAAGGTCATCATCAACAATTATTGAACTTTTATAGTTAAAAAACATTTATTATAATAAAATTGAAAAATTATTTCCTCATACCGGTATTTTAACGTCGGCATGGGAGAAGAAGAATTTAATTTAGGTTAACAAGTGAGGTTAGGTACGTTAACCTAAATTAAATTCTTCTTCTCCCATGCCGACGTTAAAATACCAATTTTTCAATTTTATTATAATAAATGTTTTTTAACTATAAAAGTTCAATAATTGTTGATGATGACCTTTAAGGACTCTCACAAATTGTTTTAATATGTACATTGCAATTGTTAACGTCTATTTTATAATATCTATGCACATAACCTCACCGACACTGTAAGTAGTTTTGGAATCCACTGTTAGTCATTGTTTCATTGTATTTTAATAATATTGTAGCTTTCCCTGAGGATGACAATAAACGTTGTCGAAATATTGGAACAAGTGTTATAAGAGTATACTTCCTGCATGCTGCGTACCCAACAAGTTTTCCTAGCTTTATCTTAACTGGTCAGCAAAGACTTCCTCTCTCCTAACTATATATATATATATATATATATATATATATAATCCTCCCTTTACTTTCTCTCCACACATTCCCAGTAAAGTGAATGATATGAGGCAAATACAGATAGGTACTCATGTAACGTTCCTCAGGGACTCTATGCAAGTAGTATGTCAGATAGCGGGGGGAGGGGAAGGAGGGCTGCAGTCATGAAGTGAAAGCTTTCCAAGGATTCTCTGGTGCCAAATCCGATCAAACCTCAAACGTCTCAGAGATATCTAATACAACGACCAGAGTTTCATCATATTTTTCAATAGATTACTGCCATATTACTGAGAGATAAGCAAGCAGGTCACCAGTTTATTTCCGATTCTGGAAATCATATTGTCGATCTTTCACAATTTCTGAGAATTCTAGATACTTTATGACCCAAAGAAGAGCGCCTGATTTTTCGTTGGCAAAAGTTATCTCAAGCATATGACTGTAAATGGCAGTGATTCTGAATGAATCTACTGAAGAATTTTCAGCAAATTGGCGTTCTCCTGGACGTTTGCTGCTAGTCTTCTATCTTCCTTGGTTAGGGAAAAAAATGAGTTAAAAGTAAAATTTCTTCCAACAGTTTTGGCAAATGATCGAATCGAGCGAGACTTTTCCCCCCTTCAACATGAATACCTCTCAACAGGTTATCTTGAACGATGGCGACTTTTTTGTTTGTCTTTCAGCCGCAGATGATTCCACAACTGAATCAATGAACATCTTGTCCATATTAAAAAAAAAATCAAAAAGAGCGAGATCTGTTAAGACGGATTGTTGAATTCGCAATAATGAGCACTGGTCAAATATGACTTTGTGCCGGCCGGGTCACCCAATTTCAAATTATTCGAAAGAGGTAGGGCAATGAAAATGGTCTCAATGGCCAAAAAAAGTTTTTCAAATGATTCAAGCACATCATTTACTTTTATAAAAATGCATTTCTCCCAAAACTCTCTCCTTCGTAAATATTTTTTTGAATAGCTTTCAATAACTGTTGTTTTCTTCTTTGCAGGTATATTTTTTTAGCAATTTATACCCTCGAGATGATAATAAAAACAATTGCGAAAGGTTTTATATTGAACAAATACACATATCTGCGGAATCCATGGAATTGGTTGGATTTCGTCGTTATCACCAGCGGGTATGCCACAATCGGAATGGAAGTGGGAAATCTTGCTGGTTTGAGGACGTTCAGGGTGCTTAGAGCGTTGAAGACAATCTCTATATTGCCAGGTGAGTCTTACTGGACGTTTCAAAGTTGGAATTTATTAAATTTATCTGAAATAGATTCTTCCATATAGTTCTCAACTACACATTCCAAAGACTACGTTACTAACATAACATAACGTATGAAACGTGTAGAACATTCGGCCATAAACGCCTACTTTACGCTGTTGATACATAAATAACTATTATGCACTAGCGGGCTGTAAAGTACACTTTACTGCACGATTCAGCGATCGTAAAGTGGCACTTTATGGCACGAGGGCCGTAAAGTAGAAAAAATTTCAGACTGTCTATATTCACACATAATTTCATGCAAGACCCAACACGAATCAGAATTATTGAGAAAGATACTGTGTATCGAAACATGTCAGGAAGATAATGAAATCTGTAGAAATCAAATCATATTTACCTTATTGTCATATGATATGGATTTCCATCAAGTGATGGCCACGTCAATCCAAATATAATGAACTTTATTAGTAAGTGGTGAAACCTGCACTAAGGCTGAGTTTTGGCTTGAGCTAATAAAAGCAGTTATCTAAGAACACTCGTTCTAGGATAACTGCCTAGTTACTTCATCGATGATTGTGGGAAATCTACCCCTGCTCTCTCACTAAATCCGGCTACGGTTTTTCTGTCATAAATTACTTTTCCGAACGACTAATAACACTAACTTTATTAGTAAGTGGTGAAACCTGCACTACGGCTGAGTTTTGGCTTGAGCTAATAAAAGCAGTTATCTAAGAACACTCGTTCTAGAATAACTGCCTAGTGACTTCATCGATGATTGTGGGAAATCTACCCCTGCTCTCTCACTAAATCCGGCTACGGCTTTTCTGTCGTAAATTACTATTCCGAACGACTAATAACACTAATTTTCTTTACTCATTGCTTCGCTCATTTTCTGGTTAACCTCCTCATTATCTGGGTTAATTTTTAATTGAAAAACTTCTTTATTGATCCAAGCAGTCGGCATGGCACAGCGCAAACATCCTTTTGAATCCCCCAAAGAGATAACGCGTCGCTCCGGATTCACACAGTAAGATAATCAGTAGCGTAGTGAGAACTTTTCCTTCCACGAAACATGTATTCACGATGCATATCAAGTATTATTTATCGTTTTGAGAATGGTTTATCAATTTCAGTTTCTTCAATTTGAATGAATGTTTATTTGCGATAAGAAAGTTGATAGTTTTTTTTTGCTCAGTTGGAGAAAAACCCCTATAGAGAGGTAATGAGAAAACTCAAAACCTACTATGAGACTCCGCTGATTTTCCGATACCTCAGAACTACTCACTAAAACTTCTCTGTAGGTCCGTCAGGCTTTTGCCGCCGATGACATCTAGGCTTATAGGCCCATTGTATCATGGCTATCTTATGTTCTCTCTCAGACCCCAATACAAGACTTTCAAAAAATTACCTGTCTTTTCCGGACTAGTGCCTCGCCTTTCTTTTATGGCACGCTCTTTCGATGTATTCTTTTCCCTGTTTGTTTTCTAGAATGCTCTCTCAGTAGTTTTTGTGTCTGTCCCCAATCGAGTCTCTAACGGACACTCCTACTGTACACCCTGATTTTTGGGGGATTTGCCGAACCTTTCAATGCAAGTTTGTCTACTTTCTCATGTCTGTAACTCCCTGATGTTCGGGGACCCATATAAGTGTGGCGTGATTTTGGTCTGCTAGCGCTTTCAGTTCGTCTTTGTGTGGTCGTACTTCCTTGTTGCACAAGACTTTGAGTGTCTGACAGGATGCTGATATGCACGTTTTCAATGTTTCTCCTATTGTTCTCCTTCGGGCATTGGAAGATGGTGTGCACCTCTGTCTTTCAGATAGAGGTATAGGTATAGGTGTTCGGTGGGTAGCTGATACCTGTTCTCGGATTCCTCGCTCCGCTCCATTCCCAGTCTTGAATCCATCTGTGTACCAGATTTTCCCCGTAGAATGTCCTTGAGCAGCAAGCCGTCGTACTCAGTTCTGTCTGGCAGTTCAGCACTCTGAATTGGTCATTGAAGCAGTACCGTTTCGGAATGTGGTCCGTTCCTATTCCCAGCGCGTCCCCGATCACAATTCTAACGTTGCTTATGTATTCTGTATCGAATTGGGTGTGTTCTATAGCCTTGCCCCCTCCCCTGAAACACTTGGTGGAAAGAAAGCAGTGCCAGGAGTGCCTCTAAGGCTGCAGAAGGTGTTGACTCAATTTTCCCTGTGGTTCCAAAACAGGCAAGTCTTTGCAACTTGCCTATTCTTGTTATAGCTCTTATTTGTTATGATGGTTAATCAGGGTTTTCAATTTTGTCACTATATTACCCATTGAGTTTTGTTTGCTATTTTGGAATATATTGTGTCTCTTAAATGCTGCAGTCCAAATTCCCTGAAGTTATTCAGCTAATAGGATACAAGGAATGAAAATGGGAAACGAAATATCAGACCCATTGGGAATATCTTGCGGCGTACCACAAGGCTCTGTGCTATTCATTTTACATACCTCTCATTTCCAACGTGATATATACCACTCGGCAATTAATACTGACGGCACCTCCATCTGTCTTTTACCCCATGAATAACTCTGTGGAGGCTTTGAAATGAACTAGTACACCTAAGACATGAACCAAAAGGATTTGGTTACGAACTTTTTCCATAGAAAGATTACTATGCCAGTATTTGAAGAAATATTGGATATGTAAGTTGAAATGGGTCATTTCCTCTACGTACAGTTTGCTTATAAAATTATGAAAATTTATCAAAAATAAAAACATTATGAGAGTTGTTTTTCACATGTGATTGTATTTAAAAACAAACTTTATAATATAAACTTTCGATTTTTTTTTATATTTTTTATCTTGAAAAACTTTATTTCGAATGTTATAACTTCTCACACCTTAAGATTTTGTGAAAATATAAAAAATTCAAAATGTCATTTCCACATTTTTGGTTCAATAGTTTATTAAAGAAATCTTATTTTCAACACGCTTTTATTAGCTTCACTTGTGATGCAATCTTGGAAGTCAGTTTTCACCCACTTTCAGTCGTCCAAAAAATCTGTAAGTTGGCGTACATATATCAGCGACCGCTGACAATACAAGAATTTCATAATGTTAATGTTATAATAATATTAATGATAACTCATACACTCGATAAAGGCTTAATCGTCCAAGTAATCTAAAATGTGGCCACGACAATAAAAGAATTTCATAATATAAATGTAATAATGATAATGATAATGAAAATAATAAGCAATGTGAGGTATAGAGGTCCCAAACACTAGATGCGCAGGGTGTCGTGGGGCTTCTGCAACCATAGGGGTCTTTGGTGGAATGATGGACACGCTGCTTTTCAATCTGAAAATCATAACGGTTTGCCGTGATATGGCAGAAATCTTATCTGGACGAATGCAGAAGGCCGTCATCCTTGGTTACTACGTCTACTAGTTCATGTTCTCGGACTCAGTGATCATCAACCCCAAGGACTTGGGCAGTGACTAGCGCGCTCTCCGGATGTATCGGTGCTCCAGAGACAGGACGTCACTAGAAAAATCCTGAAACAGAAAAAAAATTAATTATGATAATTTTCCGAATAATCTGAAGTTTGGCACAAATATCAAGGATCGATGACAGTAAAATAATTTTATAATAATAATAATAATAATAATGATTTTCATATGAATTTATTTTTAAAATTAATTTCCAATTGTGCTATCGGGTTCGAACATATAAAGCTTGAAACTAGATGAGAAGGCAATGTTACAGCATATCAATAATGTTGTGTTATACAGTTATAAGAAAATTAATCGTACACTGATTCAAATCGCTTATGAGGTACGCACGTACATAATCCATTTTTCATTATTAACAAATTGGGTATTTGCTCTCTTCGTTTGTTTTCGGTTCCATGCTACATAAGAGCGATTGTGATGGAATTAATAGCCATCCCAGTTTCTTCTAAAATCTTATATCAGTCATTTATCAATATCGGGTATTTCACCAGCAGCTACGCTACTGATTGTTGTCATTATTTCTGTTCCAGGTCTGAAAACCATCATAAACGCGCTCCTCCACTCCTTCAAGCAATTGGCCGAGGTCATGACCCTCACGATCTTTTGTTTGATGGTCTTCGCCTTGTTTGCGCTCCAGGTGTACAAGGGGGAACTCCGGAACAAATGTGTGCTGAAGATGGATGATCATAACGCTTCCTATGAAACTTGGTTCAAGTAAGTGATAATTTGTTTTTCAGAAATGCTTGTTTTATCTAGTGAGATCATACTTATATCGGATTTTGTTTTCATAGACGTCATTTAAAAGAAAGGCCATAACAATCTGAAATAGATGAACAAAATTTCTTTCCTCTAAAGTTATCAACTTGTGGAGAAATATTTATTTTAGTATATTACCAATGAAATGAACAATTTCTTTAGGTCGAAATGATTTTTTACGAACATTCCTGAAAAGCGGGAAATACGGGCAAATGTTTAACAGACAATGAATAAGTACTTTCCTGGCTTATAGCACAATGGCCATTGACCTACATTTGATAGATGTTCCAGTGGTTTTTGGCAAACTTCGTATTGGCAGAACATGTATAACTTTGAAAGTTCGTATCAAAACCTCAATAAAGTATTTGCTCTTGGTGAACATTCAAGGTTTGTTTAACAACCATTATTTTAACCCTGAGAGGAATTCACAAATTTTACAGGAGGTTGAGTCCAAAAATTGCAGTAGATAAAATTTTCTTGAAGATTTGCATATGACTTGGATTACTCGACAGATATTATATACCTCTTTATAGACGTCTTGAATAAAACAATAGCACTTAAGCTGCCCAACCAACTCAAATAATATTTTAATAAAAACTCTCTTGTCCTTTTTTTTTCATTTTAAAGCGTTTCAATGATTTAAAACTTCATTCTCTATATCTCGAATATCGAATCCGCGTTTGCACTTTGTTATTCCTCTCTTCCCGAGTTTCCCTTAAGTCTGGGAACATGAAGTAACTTTCTGATTTTTGATTAGCACCTCTGGGGTTCGCTGTCCCCAACTTTGGTTTACAAGAGAAATGCTTCAATCTCTGCTTTCTCGCAGACCAAGCGGAGAAGGGGATCTGATTTCATGAATACTTCATAGGCTCCATCCAGCACCATTCTGTTATGTTGACACTTCAAACTCAAAAGTCCAAGGCCTCTGAGTTTCTTGTAAAATAAATGGGTGACCTTGTGCCGTTGGTGGGTGGGGAAGGGGCGCAGTTATATCCACAGGTGTTTCTGAGTACAACGGACAGTGGCAATAGATGCAGAGGACAGAGCGCTTAGAGGCTTTTCCTGAAACACGACCCTTCTGAAGATTTACTGCTCTGTTTGGACTCTGACTTGATGTGCTAAAGTTTGTGGATAAGCCAAAGTCTATTGACTTATACCTATGCATCTACAGGAGTACTTCAGTTTCCGCAGCTGTGAGCTTTGATTGAGCTGTGAGCTGACGATTTAGGTTACAAGCTCCTATGAAGATGCATCATTTTGCTAGTTTTTACGTCGAGTTGTTGCATATCCTCTTGAGTCCATTCCACCACTTCAAAGAGTAAAGTAGGATCGGAACGGCAATCATATTAGTTGCAGCAACTTTGTTCTTTCCCCACAGTTCTTATGTTTTCCTGCAAGCACAGGAAACAAACAACAATAAATGAAACGGAATGAACATCTGGAAAAATCTAAATATTTACAAAATGAAAAAACACAATCTTTATTTCTCAATGTTCATAGATTTCTCAAGCATCTTTCTATTCGGTTGCAAATAGTATCTATACAAAAAAAATATCTAGGATTACTTGCTCATAGAACTGATTAGGAATCATTTGGACCAGTTTGAGAATAACAGAAATTTTGTAGTAAATGAGATTTTCGTTCAAAATGGTTCAGTTATGATAAGGAATGTATGCAAATCAGGAAGAACATCAATAGGGAACTAGAATTCATTCCACCAGATAAAAATCATATGAAAACGTATTTCATTTGTATCGATATACTGAGTACCCTATCCTTCAAGACCCAGTATAGTTAGTAGGCTGACGTAATTGACATATTCATTTCACACCGAGAGATACACCTGCAGCATATATATTTTCCGTCGAGGACACTCGTTCATGGGGTGAATTCCCTTGTGACGAAGTTTGTATTCTGTCCCAGTGTTCGATATCGTCAGAATCACAAAAATACATACAATATCAGCTCGTGACTGCGAATGGATATTTCTCCTAATTATGAATGATTGAAATTTATGATGTCGTGCTCAGATTCGGAGAATTTTTTTGCCATTTTTCAAATTCTAGTCATGGTTTGTATTTGTTTCTAGGGTGCCGAATATTTTCTTTGGAATTCACTGTTTGGTGTAAGGGGTAGCTCAAAAAAATCTGTCACTTTGAATAATAAACAATTGTTGTATAAAGATTTATATATTACTGAATAACGTAAGTTATACCAAACTAATAATTAACCTGGTAGTGTTGCCTAATTAGGACGGCCGTTTAATTTCAAGCACTTTCACTTATGTGAAGTGTTTTCTGTTTTAGTGCAGCTCTAGCGGTAGAACTAGACAAAAATACAAAAATAAATACCTTAATTAATAAAATTACTTGAATATCATTTTTTTTTTTGACATTCAAACTGTCATATAAATGGCACTTCTGTCACTTGCACATCTTCTTTCAATTACCAACACCATGCAGGATTTAAACCCAGCTGGATTCAAATACATGGACTTGCAGCATGCTGTTGGTGGAACCTTCCTTAGGGTTCCTAATATTATAGACTAAGCTATAGAAGTATTTTTACCCACAAATAAAAGACGCAAATGGCCTATGCTAATTTTTATAAGATAGTTCGTTAATGAAAATCCCGGTTTTCGCCTGAGCAAAATCGCTTTGTGGAAATTTTTAACCAAGAAATAGTAAAAATAATTACAACTTTTTTTAGTTTTTTGCAAATATTCCCAGAATTATTGAAAGAATCGTTTTAAAGTCAATAGAACTTTTGTGAACGGTTTTTTGTACGACCGGATCGGTGTATTTCCGTCTAAGAAAATCCGGGATAACTTCAAAAAAAGACCATTTTTCAAAAATTCACGATTTTCATAAATCTGAAACTAGACAAACAATATTTCGGAAACTGATAGGTAATAACATGTGGTCCAACTCTGCGCAAGATGTTTTCTGTCCGATGTGTAGTTTTTGCACAATCGCGTTGTAAACAATTTAAGGGCTTATTTAAAGAAAATCATCTTATTCAAATTCTGTGAACGGCATCTTGAAGTAAAGATCAAACACTACAATTCGTATATTTTGGATTTTCCTCCAAGTGGTGGGAAATGTGTTGAAAATGCCACTAAATGTTGCACTAAACGCTTGAAAGTGTGTTCATGGCATAGTGAAGTAAGTAGCAGTAGTGGGGGATCTATCGAGGAGAGGAGTATAACCGTATTCTTTCACACACTTCCAAGCATCTTTCAGTGACATTTTCAATACATTTCCCACGGCTTGGGTGAAAATCCAAAATATACAAATCATAGATATTGATATTCTCTTCCACATACCTTTGAATATGACGATTTCCCTTAAATCGGACTTCTTGCAAGATGTGCCTTAAATATTTTTATAACGCGATTGTACAAAAACTACACATCGGACAGAAAACATGTTATCATCTATCAGTTTCCACAATATTGTTTGTTCATCTTTAGAAATGTACAAATTATGACCTTTTGAAAAATGATCTCATTTTCGAGGTTTTCCCGGATTTTCTCAGTGGAAAATACACCGATCCTGCCGCTCAAAAAACTATTTTGTAGTTTTTATAATTCTCTACATAAGTTATATTGACTGTAAAACGATTCCTTCAATACTTTTTGGGTATTTGCAAGAAACCAAAATAGTTGTAATTTTTTTCACTATTTCTTGTTTGAAAAATTCCACAAAGCAATTTTATTATAAAAGTATTATAAAAAGTAGTTTAGGACATTTGCGTCTTTTATTTTGTGTGAAAAGAGCCTCTTATTTTTATCCACATGACTTAATTTTTCAGAATTTATTGTGACTTTCCACCATTCCATGCAAGTTTACTGTTCCAGCCATTATTATAATCCGTGTTCTAATTTGTGTTGTATCATCGATAATAATTTTGTTTAATATGACTGTTATATCTGCCACCTTGTATCATGACGTCTCACATGACAGATGTCAAGCTTCAAATTTGAGATGGATTCTAATATAAAAATGTGATTTTTATAATATTAAAATGCGTTTGTGTTCTGTTTATTATTGACTTCATATTTTTCATGTTCTCTATGCATTTTTTTTTTTCATTTAGACTCACTTTGTCAACAAGGTGAATGAACTCTTTGGACAATAGAGTATTTTTTTTTAATTTGAGGCATCGACTTCCGAGGTCATTAGCCTTAATAATAAATTTATTATTATTATTATTTTTCAACATAAAACTTATTGTTTCTTCCCAGACAGGTGCATATGGCTCCAGGGGGTGTGCAATCTCAGCTCTGGACAATTTAACAATAATGATAAATGCGTCCATTACGGAAATATTTTCCAGTACTCGACATTAGACCCTTTCTACATAAATGTTACTGATATTACTGATTTGACAACGGTACAGAAAAACCAATGAATAGAAATATCTTGCGATTCAGATTTAAAACGTAATTTCAAAACATCCTCTTTATCAAGTTTTTGGGTTAACGTAAAAAAGGATTATAAGTTAATATCAGAAAAACATTCTCTGCTTTTCTCAACCACATACCTCTGTGGTTATGTTTAAATAAAAAATCAACGCCCTGTATCTCAGAAAAGAAGCAACTCCGGACATATGCTCATAGGAACTTTTTTCTAAAAACAACCTAGCGAATCACCCTCTTTAGTTTCGTACTGTAGTTAGGAAACACATTCGTAAAAATATCTTGATTTTACTTTCAAGCGCAACTTCAAAGTCCCATAACTTATCGTTTCTAAACAATGGAAACGTGTCCATTAATCCTGTTACTTACTCTAAGACATATAAAGTTCATCTCATTCGCTCTGGCGGTCAGTAAACTTGATTACGATCAGAGATACTGAACCGATTGAAACGTCGTACTCATAGTAACAATCCAGACAATGGAAATTCGAAATGAAAGTAATCAATATAAAAAGTTCTTTGGATCTATGTGGGTTATTATTGTCATCATTATTATCATCATTACTCATGCGCAACCTACGTAAATGACCGTATTCACTAGAAACCGCCCTTTTTCGTTTCAGTTACACACAGGATCCGACGAACTGGCTGCGACGCAACTCGACGGGGGACCCGTACATTTGCGGCAATGTCACCGGATCGAGGCACTGCCCCTCGACGCACACGTGCCTCTGCACCGGCGGCAACCCCAATCACGGCTACACGAGTTTCGACAACTTTTTCTGGTCGATGCTCACCACGTTCCAGCTCATCACGCTCGACTATTGGGAGAACGTTTATAATATGGTGAGTCGAAAATGGGATATTGGACGCCTGTGGTGTCACTCAATGAGAACAAAAAGTATTTTACCCCTTCACCACACAAGTAATTTAATTCCTAGATGCGCATTTCGATAACAAAGTTACCTTCATCAGTAGAATTACTAAACTAACTGTAAATTTACATGCGCATCTAGGAATTAAATTACTTGTGTGGTGAAGGGGTAAAATACTTTTTGTTCTCAATATGGTGAGTGTTCAAAATTGAGTTTGACTGGTGATAATTTCATCAACCGGTTCCTTCGCCATTTCATAAAACTTATTCTAAAATATGGTGAAGGATTTTAAAAAGAAACTCCTAGAGATGCTAACTAGCTGATTTTAAAGTTTGAAAAAGTTTGCAGCATATGGGAAACTTTTTTATTATGCATGTGCCCGAGAATATTATTGTTCATGAAAGTGGGGGCTTTGTGAAAAACTTGTATTTCAATATTATTTTCGATTCTAAACAACTTTTCTAAATAAACTTCTTGGATAATATTAAAAATAAGGATAGTTTACTCTTGATCAAAATTCCTATTGTTTGTTCTCCCCTGTACACCTTTTGGAAATGCAGACTTTTGTTAAATCAAATACGAGTTTTTCGCGAAGCACCAACTTTTGTGAGGAATAAAATTTTCTGACAAATAATAACAAAAATAAAAAAGTTTTCCATATGGTGCAAACTTTTTAAACACGCTGTATAGGTTACCGGCAAACAGGCGCGGATACAGGGCAAACAGGCTAAAAACAGACCCTTTCCTTTTGTCATGTGCTATTCTAAACCTGTAAAATTTTAAATTTTTTTCAAAAATCCCCAAGAGAAAAAGTTTGGTCAGTTTTCACTTTTAATCCTTTGCTCCAAATTTTGACTCTCTACTGTCACTTCGATTTTTTTTTCAATTTTTTTAATTTTTCGAATCTTTTGCTGTATCGAATCGAACGGCATATGACTCAAATTCCATAATTTTGATGAACAAGAGACTTCAATGTCATATCTTGCCTAGAAAATACCCACATCGGTCTGTTACAAAAAAAAAATAAATGCACCTTCAGAAGTTCGTCTTTGTTGTTGCAAAGTTCATCTAGTTTTTTTATTTCATTGTTAAACTGATTTGGATTTTCGTTGTATGAACGTTAATATGTTCAGTAACGAATAAACGTATTTCTCGTCATTTTTATACTCGTATACCTATTTTAACCGATTTGTATCCTGTTAGCTGCAGATGAGTTCGAAATATTTTGATGTATGTAGTTTTCGAGCAAATAATAAATTTTCGCAATAATTTCATAAATTTTATATTCTATATTTTCACCATTAGACGTCTAATAAAAATCAAACTAAAATAACCGTAACAAAATTCACAACAAAACATAGCAACATTCATTGATTCATCTCAATAATCTTATAAAGAACTCGAATTCATCATTCAGTATGCCGTCCTTCACAGACTTTGAATATGTGAACTATAAATGTACGAAAATCTGTACACAAAACAAATAATTCAGCATTAACCAAAACTAAAAATTTTCATATTTGCTACTCTTTGTCTCGCGGACTCGCTTCTTTCACCAGTTCGCCATTTCATAGAACTAAATCCTAAAATATGGTGAGAGATTTCAACGAGAAACTCCTAGAAATGAAAGTAGCTAAATATACCAAAATTGAATTCGTTTTGAATGGATTTCTAATATTATTCACTATATAGTTTAATTTTATACTTTCAGTAAGTTATATGATAATGAAGATGAAATATTTGAAATAAGCTCAAAATGAAATGTGGAAACGTAATGATACTCAAGTTGTCACGGAGCGCCTGATCATAATAATATCCCTCCATTCACCACACAGACTTGGGTTGGAGGTCTTCATATTCGAATATTAGCTACTTTCCCCGATTTGTTTCCAACATGTTTTCTTTTTCATTTTGAAAAGTGGAACATTTTTCATCAAAATAAAAAATTTGATTTTTTTGTAATATCTAACAGAAAACAATTACTACCCAGGCTAAAGCTACGACTACATCTGATAGATATTGTGAAAAACTTCTAACTGAAAATAAAAAATCTGAAAGTGAAAATTCGCATTTTCATTCAGATAGTTGATTTTTTGTAATTATCTCTAGTTTTCATTGAAAATTCATATAAATTAATGAGATAGGGAGAATGTTAGTCAAAAATATCAGTAACAGAAATCATTAATTTCATTGAAGCAAGGTGCGCTCCTCTCACATTAGATCCTCAATACATTTTTGTCGACGAAAATCTCTTTCGCTTTTCCAAGCTCATCAGGGAAATCAAAAGAATTGGGAAGCAGGCTCTTCAGAAGCAATTTCCACAGCAAGGGTAGAAATGATTTTTTTCTGCGATAACACTATAGACATAAAACTTTCATGGGTATTGCATTTTGATTTTTGTTAGAAAATATGAACAGGATATTCATGAAATTAGTTGTGGAATCATCTGCGGCTGAAAAACAAACTTTAGTCGCTATTTACTATCGTTCAAGATAACCTCGTGGAGGTATTTAGGTTGAAAAGGGGATCATTCTCCATTAAAATTAAAATTTTGATTTTTTTTTGTGATATCTAACAGAAAACAACTACTTTTCCTGCTAAAGCCACGCTTGACATTGAACTACATCTGATAGATATTGTGAAAAAATTCAAATTGAAAATAAAAATTCTGAAAGTAAAAATTCGAATTTTTATTATTTTCAATTATCTGCAGTTTTTACTGGAAATTCATATAAATAAAGTTTCCCTTTTCAACGTGAATACCTCCCAAGCGGATATCTTGAACGATGGAAGTTTGATTTTCATACGCAGATGATTCCACAACTGATTTTATGAACATCCTCTTCATATTTTCGAATAAAAATCAAAATGCAATACCAATGGCAGGTTTATGTAAAAAAATTACTTTTAAAGTGTTACCGCAGAAAAACTCATTTTCATTGCTGTGTGAAATTGGTTCTGAAGAGTCTGCTTCCCAATTCTTTCAATGTCCCTGATGAGCTTGGAAAAGCGAAATAGATTTTCGCCAACAAAAATATATTGGGGATCTGAAGTGAGAGAAACGTACTTTGCTTCAATGAAATGAACGATTTCTGTGAGTGATATTTTTGAATAACATTCTCCCTATCTCATTTATTCATATAAATTTTCGATGAAAACTAGAGATAATTGAAAAATTAACTATCTGAATAAAAATGCGAATTTTCACTTTCATATTCTTCACAATTTCTATCAGATGTAGTTCAATATCCAACGTGGCTTTAGCCGGGGAAGTAGTCGTTTTCTGTTTTTTTTATTTTTTTTATTCAAACCGTCCAAGAGGTTATCTTGAGCGATGGAATATAGCGACTAAAGTTTGTTTTTCAGCCGCAGATGTGTTTGTTCTCTTGTTCTAACAGTTACTTCGAATTGTTTTTCAAACCTCAGAATCCTTTTTAACATTCCACGTTTTGAAATTTGTTTTTTTCAATTGGTGCCCCTTTTACCTACTTAAAGCACGCCTCAGCACGTGCAAATCGAACTTTAAAAAACGCGTAGTTTTTAAAGTTACAGCAACTAGAGAACCGTGAAGTCTAATTGTCTAAATGACAATTTTATGATTATTGATCTGAGAGGAGTATGTTGTAACGTCAAATGAAATATAACAAACAAATGCAAAACTTTTATTCAAACATTAACGAAAGGTATACTGATGTCACATCACGAATTCAACCATTTCACATTATAAGGTCTTATTTCCATTATTTGTAATAATGAAACCAGTATTCATGATTCCGAAGT
Source organism: Chrysolina haemoptera (assembly GCA_958298965.1). Classification (NCBI taxonomy): domain Eukaryota; kingdom Metazoa; phylum Arthropoda; class Insecta; order Coleoptera; family Chrysomelidae; genus Chrysolina; species Chrysolina haemoptera. Next base: position 5,093,212 of record OY282590.1, on the reverse strand, counting down.
GTACCAATTGAAAAAATACCGTAAAATATTCGTGGATAACTGATCTTTCAAACAATCGCGCGTGTTTGAAAGACCTTTTTATCCACTCATACTTTAATATACTATTTTCTGCCGGCTTCTCGATATTCAATAAAACGATGATTTTCATGTAAAAACTGTTGAACTGGAGGTCTCAATAATGAATTCTCAGCAGCAAAACACGCTTGGACTTTTAAATCCCTAGAGAGCTTTAATTTTTCTTGCTTTCCGAAACTTTACTAATGAAAATCGTGATGATGAAAATATAGCGCTTTCCTGCAGCCGTTTGGTTAATTATAGCCTGGAGTTTGAAAATTTAAAAGACTATTCATTCATATTGTTAACAATGGAAGCTGAACAAAAGACACAAGTTGCAGAACATATTTCTTTGTGTTCGTACCATTTCAGTTATTTCACAATGTAGCTAGTTCAAGTGCCTTTGTTTCTATTTTTAATCATCGAAATGTTTCAGTTTAGATAATATATAAGAAGATGACTTTTCTGTATAGGAATAACGAGGAGATGCTGTCCAAATAGTCGATTGGAATAACACGTTATAGGGTCGGAATCATTTGCTAAATATTTGATTCCTTAACGCCACTGAAAATAACATCAGTGGTATGCTGGGTAACAACGAAGTTAGGCTAGATCAATTCATTCAGATGTTTCAGAATACACAAGAATGAAATTTAGTAGGTGTCAACCAGTTACATTTTGGATTCAATGAAGCTTAAATTCAGTTTTTCTACAAACGTCAAAAAATGAAAAGGTTCGCGTATTGACAACAATATGCGAAGTGACACTTTTTTTCATTTTCCTTCGTTACCATGACACCGTGCGCGAAGTAATGTGCAAAATACCTATTTCGCACACTGCATGTAAACTATATGGGTTTTTCATATTCTGACCTATATGGTCCTCAATCAAGCAAAAATTCAATAAATCATTTATTTCTGAATGTTCAACAATAATTAAATAAGCTTTTAAACACTTTTCAAATTGTGACAAAATTTCATACTACCTATATTTTGTTTTTGACGTTTGTAGAAAAAATTTTGTTTGCATCTCGTGCGCGAAATACTTTGAAGATCTCGACTGCTGCGCCTCGTTAAAAAAACAGTTCTCGATCATCAAAGTAGCATTTCGCGCGCTAGATACAAAAATAACTATTTGAAGAAGTTAATCGAATTAAATTCTGCATTTTTAAAAATTTTGTGTAAAATATATTTCTCGATCTTTCGCGCATCTTGATTCCACTTTGGTCTATGATTCTACCCTCATACCTGTAATGAACTTTGTTTTCCATTATTTTCCATACTTTGGTATACTTTATTCTTCCTTCCAGTATTCGTCTGTTTTCGTACTATCACTAAACTTAATTTTTTTTGCAGGTGCTGTCGGCTTGTGGACCCATAAGTGTTTCTTTTTTTACAGTTGTAGTATTTTTTGGCTCTTTTTATCTCATCAACCTAATGTTGGCTGTGGTAGCACTTGCTTACGAAGAAGAAGCGGAGATAACGCAAGAGGTGAGCTTTTGACACGTTCTATCAGTATCCTATTTTTCTTTGCATGTTTTTGAAACAGTGTGACCACACTTAAGACCGGAGCACCCTTATGAAATCCACATTTACCAACCGATTGGAATGATTTTTTTTCATTAGATAGGTGTTCAAAAACTCTACCAAATTTCATCGATAAATTTCTATTACCAAGGCCAACTAATCCGATTTTTCAAGGTCAAAGATCTAAAAAATCACTAGCGATTTTTTTCCACTTTATAATCGAGTTGAGAAAAATGGTTTAGACGTATCGAAGGGGCTTCTAGTGTGAAGTCGATGCAGTTTATATTTTTACATTACTTCCATTAGTATGGTCAATATTTCTATTTTCCGTTTTTTTTAAATATTACCCGGACTATTAATAAATTCATGAGCATTTTTTGTATATTTATTAAAAACGAAATAAAAAGGACCTGTTCAAATTTCCTCTTTACCTGTGCAGAAATAATATACCCGGCAACACCGTACACCCACTTCGTCCCGTATTTGTTTATCGTCGTTCATCCCTGTACCTAATAACTGTTTTCCTGTTTTTGTCATCTCTCGGTTAGCATTACGCTTATGAAAGGACTCGAGATTTATCCTAGTTAAAGCGCGGCAACATAGATCTTCACGCATCAATTACCATTGGCCGTGTGTAAAAACAAGGGAAAACCCAATTTTCAATTACGCCTCTCTTTTATAGTATCACAAGACCTTGTAAAAAGTGTAACTGGTGTAAATAGACTAATCAGTAAAGAGAAAAAGTTATAAAGGCCTTTTACTAAACCTAGACTTGTAAATTTCCCTTGAAATTCACATTATTGGATATAAGTTCAACACCTCCGATCCCTACAAGGACCTATGTAAAATAGAAAATCTGCAACCGTTTACGACATATTCGGAAACATTCCGTCAACAAGAATTTTTCACCTATAACTCTTTGTAGTACTAACTGAGTACAATAAAATTGTTCGTACACACTTTCCGATATCCGTTTAGTTTTTGAGATTTTGGTGCTTATAGTCCCTATTTTTTTTTTGATTTTTTTTCCGTTCGGTTAATGAATTTGGAAAAATCATTTTGGAGGGTTAGTAGAGTTCTTGAGACATATCGATTTTTCCAATTTCTTTAAATATTTCCTGCATTATTGATTTACTGAAAAAAATATCATATTTTTTGTAGGTTTTTCTTAAGTCGATCAAAAAAGGTAACCTGTAAAATTTCGAAATTAGTTGCCGTCAAATATTTTGAATTTGATATTTATAAAAATGAGAATTTTCGGAAAAATAGGTTTTCCACCATTTTTCGATCGTTTTTTCGTAAAATGGTTAGTTAGAGATTTGTTATTCGCTTGAGTTCTATCTATTGCATATTTGAAATCCTGATTTCCTTCATCGGTTTAGCCACAATAGGTGCTCAAAAAAATTATATTCTTCGGAAAATTGCCAGCTGACATAATACTCCACCACCTTTTAGCCACCAATTTTTTTTTCTCTGAAGTATTGTGCCGACTATCATTTGCCAAGTTTTCAATAAGGAAGAAATTACCGTTTTTTTTTCTACGTAAATAGGAGGCTGCCACTGCTGAACCCACCCACGGAGCCGCAGCTGACGTTCACGAGGCTTAATTTCACACCTCTCTGAAGCATTTCACAAATCATCGTCCGGGAAGAAGTGACTGACTGAAATCAGCATCTGGCTTGTGGATCATATATTTGAAATATCAAACTTCACATTACCCATTTATTTCCCTCGAGACAGGTCTCCGAATAAACAAGCCTCAGTTGGCCCTTTTGGTGAACCCTATTATTGCGATATTTGTGCTGTCTCTGAGCCCTGCGTGAATTATGTAAACCGTGTCATATTGGGGATGAACGGAACAACAAGGAACTTCAAAGGTTGGCAAGAAGCTCCTTTGGAGTCTTTAGTGAATGGCGTATCGCGGTTGTTTTTGGTTATGGCGAAGTGCCATATTGAAGATGAATGTTGAGATTGCTCGATAAGGACCACTAAAAGAAAAAAGTTTTTCAATAATAATAATAATTGAATTTTATTGTTTCACAAGTTATGATATGTAATTTATTTTCAATTTGTGAAAGTGTTTCCTGAGCCGAAATTTAGAAACTCTTGAAGTTCAAACCTCGGCTCAGTGTTGAACTTTCGCTGAGCGCATACATCCTTCATTCATTCTTTTTGTACCAGTGCCGATTAGGAACTGAACTCGGTTTGAGATTGATATTTACTGAACCTGAGGAAATTACGGCTCAATGAGAGTTTAACCTAAAATATGGAAGAACCAATTGGTATAGTAATTGAATCTGAATATATTTCTGAGTTTATTCACACAGCCGTGCGACGTAAGAGGAGAAACAATTGTTGACAGAAGAAATGATAATAATAAATGAGCATAGTGCTCAACCAAAATCTGTGGCAATGGTGAGTTGCATCTGAAAGGAAAAAGTCAACTCTCCCTCCGGTGTCGGCCGTGGGTTTATTAATTTCAACCCCCATTAGGGAATCCTTGGACTCGTTTTCATTGAGACGATGTATAGGTTCCCACAACAAATCCCATCGTAATGGGGAGAATAATGATGAATTGCCAGTAACCGACAAACGTGACAAAAATCAAAGAGGTTACAATTGCACAAGTATGCTCTAAAACGTAGAGATTTGGGAGCCTCATCTTCGGGGTCGAAACTAGGTCAGAGCTCCTTAACGAAGTGGCAGATATGGAGAGGCAGATATGCTGCGAGTCGGTTTGGCTGTCTGGCTGTAGAGGATGCTCGCATCGTACTGGGCATCAGAATCTGAGAGGCTCTTAATAATACCAAGCTCCCGAGGCGCGGCTGTGTTGAATCAACTCTGCCGTGTATGACGCCGCTCAGATTCTGACCCAAACGGAGAGGACAAATACGCCCTCTTTCGTTGGGAGGGATGAGTGAAGCTGAGATCAAGTCGGCGAGACAACAAACGTCTTGTATGACTAGTGTGTAGTGGACTACATGGCGGCCAACAGGCCGTACACGCGCGTAATGCGACAAATTGCCGGAAAATTGAGACGAGCTCTCCACATAGTAAATCCAGGAGTACTGTTAACATCGTAACATCACTGTCTTGATACGATGCAAATGCTGGTAACTGCAAAGAAGTCACTAGTGAGGCGGGCGAGAAATGTCGCCAACCACAGTTTGAAACTCTCATTGTGGCAAGTATCAGCATAAGCTCCGACAGATCTGCTCATCAGAACTATCAAAGAAGGACAATCTTGCTGTTACAAATATACTTGCCGTTCCGATCCTCCTCTAATCCTTTGGAGTGCTGAAATTTTACTCAAGAGAAGCTGCAACAACTCGAAGTGAAAACTCGCAGAATGTTTGAGGTGAAAACTTGAGTTTTCAGTCGGATAGTTGATTTCCAAATCATCTCTAGATTCCATTGAAAATTTATATAACATTCTCCCTACCTCGTATATTTATTTATAAATTTTCAATGAAAACTAGAGATAATAATTTAAAAATCAACTATATGAATGAAAATGCAAATTTTCACTTTCAGGTTCGCATGATGGTAATATCAAGCATTAAAACGGAAGATACCATTGGTATGGATACTCCTGAACTAGTTACGCTAGCCTTTCTGGAGAAAAGACATGCTTGGCTTTTATTCGCATGGAGTTCTACCAAGTTGTTGGATCCCGATTCTAGAATTTTTGCTATGGTTTTTATTCCGTTCACGATTCTTACCCGTTAATTTTTGCCTATACTGGCTGATATCGGAGCTTTGGAAGAGAAAGAAAGAGATATGAAGTGTACTATTATCCGCAAAGCTGTGCACTGGATATGAGGTAGCTCCCAACAAATCATTGATCATTAATGAAGAAACAGTGTTGGTGCTCAACTGTATCCCTGTGGAACACCGCAATTTATTGTTAGAGTATCGAATGATACTCCATCGACCACCACTTGGAGAGATCGATCTAAAAATAAGCTAGAAACAAGAAACACTACTGGGGAAGCAAGACATAAGATGGAAGTATGGGAGACCCTGGTGCCAAAGGCGATTAAACGCCTTGAAGATATCTAATGCAACTGCCAGAGTTTCACCATTCACCTTTCGATAGATAGCTGCCAAATATATGAGACACAAGCAAGCAGGTCACCAGTTGATCTCTGATTCCAAAAACTATTGAAGATCATTGATCATTGAGCACAACGTTGATGACTTTTTCGATGACGATTGAGATAACAGGTAGCAGAGTGATAGGTCTGTAGTTGCTTGGAAGTGTCTTCTTTCTTTTTTATTTGGGACACGTTGTACTCTTGCAATTTTCCAGTTGGACAGAAATGCCCCCAAATAATAAGAGAGGTTGAATAATTGCAAAGAACTGGTTCTAGTTCGGGAGTTCATTTCTTGGGAGAACGATCGGCGGAATTCCGTCAGATCTACTCGGTTCGTTGGTGTTGAGACCCAGTAAAATGCGTGTGATGGTTCGTTGGTGGAAGATAATCTCAGGCATATGGATGTCAATGGGAATGATGTTCTGGAGTTTTTTCTCAATGGATCTAGCATAGAATTTAGAGCAAACATGGGAGGGAATTTCGGCCATTGGTCCAATGAGCCAAACCCGTTTGGACATCCAACGAGCCTTGATCGTATCTTGGCGTTGTAAGCCTTTTTCGAGGATTCGATTGTCTCCTTGCAAATGTTTCTTGCATCAACATATTTGGATCTGGCCTCAGGGTTCTGATTTTTAAACCATCGCTGGTATGCTGCCTGCTTGAGAGCGACAGCTCTGGAGCAGTTTCTGTTAGAACAGGGTTTCTTTATCAGATGAAGACCATCCCAGTCTGCTGATTATTTGTAGTGCCATATAGGACAGGGCAGCTCGATGGTGTAGAAAAAGAGCAAAGAGTAAAATATTGTTGTCAGAGTTTCAAAGTGGAGCACAAATTTCTGTACTGTATGGATTAGGATTGGTGGTGAGAAAGAGATCAAGTGTATTGGCATACTGGTTATTGACATAAAGTTAAAGCTAGGATCCTTTCTCAATATCTATCAGATGTAGTTCAATGTCCAGCATGGTTTAGCATTCCTTTTTTATACGATTTTAATGAATGTAACGCTTTTCAATTGTCCACTTACTTTAAGTTTTATTTTTAAGGTTATCTATGACTAATCCTACAAAATTATTTTCAATTTAAATAATTTTTCGTTTGTTTCATTAAGGAGAGAAAAAAAGAACTAGTGGACCATCGCGAGGACTCCACTTTCAGTTTCGACCCGACCAATCTGAACGTGAAAAAGCTGTCGAAGCAGAAAATCAAGAAAATCGACGCCAGGAAAGGGGTGCTGCTGTCGTCTTATACGCGGAAAAAGACGAGGCGCAGGAAGAGAAACCGAAGCTCGACGACCACCGGCAAGAACAACACGTCGGAGAACAATGGCAATAAACAAGAGACAAAAGACTCGAGCTCCAATAAATCATCGCCGAAGAAGAATCGCAAGAGGTGAGTCGTGAAGAGGGGCGAGCGATAATTTTCCGGCTGAGAGATGGTGGAATTAATGATTATGAAGCAATTAGTATTCAACTGTGTAACCATTGATGCGGAATTGTCGGTTGTTTGCCAGTATTTTCTTGCAAATATATTAAATTGAAAATGGTCGTCGAGAGTTTATAATCAAATAAATTTTCACATCTGGTTTGATGATAACTCTTGCTTATGCTTATACAGGTCGTTTCTCATGTGTCGGAAACTTTTCATCTGGGGTATAGACAGAAATATACGCGAGCAACAAGGAACGCAATGATATGATAATACCACATAAATACGAGGGACGCACTACTGCGCACCTCTCCTGTTGCCTCGCCCGACGAATCAACAGCTCAATTGATATACCTTTCTCGAACGAGTAGAGGAGAAATTGTAATGCTCTCTTAACATTATAGCAAGCTATTCTTCACGCTCTCATAAAACCACCATACCCCAGATGAAAACTTTCCGATACTGTATGATCCGAAGACGTCTAAATGGCATAAAAAAGTTTTCTGTAGAAAATAGCTATTTTTGGTTTTCAATGCATACAATTTTCAATTGAAACAATACCAATTTTTCTCATAACAGGGTACCATTAATTTTTCTATGCAAAGTTTCGTTTCTTCACGGCCACCATTAAAGAACTTATTTTTTTTAAATACAGACCAGACTCTTTCAATAAAAATATTGATAAGTCGTGTCGTTGTGAAATGTCTTAATTTCGTTAAAACAAATATAACATTACTTTATGAGTCGAGCTCCGAAAAAAAATCTTGTAATGATTGTAGAATTCTGGAATTCGATTGACTGAAACTAATTAAAACCTTCTATATTTGAACAAACTCACTATACTCAAATAAAGTTACCATGGAAATTGTATTCATCAAAACTATTTCAAGTTTGGGAAAATTTGAGGCGCTTACTATTTTTGTCTTTTGTTGATCAGGTCGGTAACCCCCAGTCGCAGCCACAGCCCCAGCCCCAGGCATAGTCAACATAGTCAGCAGAGCCAGGAATCACTTCGTCCACAAGTTCTGCCCCTGGCGGTGCCTCTACCCCTTCCGCCTCCGAAGCATGTTCATATGAGTGATTCAAAGCGCACAGACACTCTTCACCCCCATACACTGGGTGAGTATAAATTCAAAAAATTTGAGTAGTTATGGTATTTGTGCATCCATATGAAGAAATATGTTTTAGCGGCAATCCAGACATGGAAATGAAATATAGAAAAACTGAAATAAAAATGTGGACCAGACAGGGATCGAACCCGGGTCTCCCAATCTCTAGTCGGGTACACTAACCGTTATACTACCGGTTCTCACTTCTAAAACCGGTGGCTCACACTCTTAGTTCAGTATTTCATGTTAGTAAATGAGATGGTGTTTAGTGTAATGACGATGAAAATCATTCACGCATGCATACCGAGAGAGAATGATTCTCATCGTCATTATATTAACCACCATATCATTTACTAACATGAAAGACTGAACTAAGAGTAACAGAAATTATTTCGAAATCTTACAAACTCCCTCTCTTTCGTCGGTATTATTTGGTGTTCTTGACTGTGATTCCACCTCGTGCTTCTTCGATCAAGAGAAACTCAAGTTGCTTCAGATACCGCAGGAACATACTGAAGTTTTTTTTATTCAGCTGCGACACCTGCCCAAGTAGCTGATGCCGGGAAGAAAATCTTCATTGAGCTGAACGGTGGGGAAACGTCCAGTCAAACCCTCAACGACCAGCGTAGCCAGCTTCTCACAGAGGCTGCAACAAAGACCAGTTTCAACCTGGTCAGACTTCGTCACATACAAGATGCTGCGAAGCTACATTTATTCCGCACATACTACCAGGTGCAGCAGTGGCTGCGTTACAAATATAATCCGCTCGAATGGGAATGGGTTGCTACAGCTCGAGGCCTTACCCCAAAGATGATGTCAAAGAAAGTAGCCTCCTCAAACCTGCTGAATTTCATTTTCTGCAGTTGCAAGAAGGGATGCTGAAATGCTTGCAAAGGCAGGAAAGCAGGTTTGAAGTGTTCACTTGTCTTCGGAACCTGCAATGGCCAGTCATGCGAAAACCTGCCTGAAATAACGGTAGACATCCACAATTTGGACGAGCTCGACGACAACGACAAAATGGATAGGCTGCTCGCCTATTCCGTTAACCCACTCGCTGGACACACTGTTGTCGGGGAACTATATGAAGTATACTCACACTCTTATTATTGGTGAAAATTACCATTATTTCTATTTATTAATCACCCAAATCTATATACAGGGTGTCCCAGAGTAAAGGGGACACACTCCGATGGTAGAATCCTCACTTCATTTTAATGCTAAAAGTTCCAATAAACATATACCCTAAAATAAGTATTAACCGAGTTACAGGGTGTTGACAGTGACACAAAAAATATATTTTCCAAAATAACTCCATAACGGCTCAACATTTCTCAATGAAATTTGGTTTATCACTTAACAGCATTCAGTTTCATATTTCAAGGCAAATCATGTATTTGTAACTCTAAACCGGGGCGTACGGCAGGTGGGTACCCCTACTCGCCCCTCCCCAACTTTTGCGCCACTGGATCAATATCGATTTGGTCTTATTTTTCTTAATCCCCAATAATTCCTATACAAAAAAGTGGGTGCGTATGTGAAGATTTTGATACGCACGCACTTATTCAACTTCAAATATCTCGAAAATCGTTGATATTTGTAAAAAAACGTATTCTTTTTTTGTATAGGAAGTATTGGGGATTAAGAAAAATAAGACCAAATCGATATTGATCCAGTGGCGTAAAAGTTGGGGAGGGGCGAGTAGGGGTACTCACCTGCCGTACGCCCCGGTTTAGAGTTACAAATACATGATTTGCCTTGAAATATGAAACTGAATGCTGTTAAGTGATAAACCAAATTTCATTGAGAAATGTTGAGCCGTTATGGAGTTATTTTGGAAAATATATTTTTTGTGTCACTGTCAACACCCTGTAACTCGGTTAATACTTATTTTAGGGTATATGTTTATTGGAACTTTTAGCATTAAAATGAAGTGAGGATTCTGCCCTCGGAGTTTGTCCCCTTCATTCTGCGACACCCTGTATGTTCATTATTGAATTATTCAATTGTTGTTGTTTTTAAAATTGTTACTACTAGTTCAATACTAGTAACACTAGTTCATTTTTTATTTTATCCGAGAAAAAGAAATTATTTATTAATTATTCAGGGGTAATATTGGCGCAATTTCAACAAATCATTTTTTGAAAACAACCAATACCTATGATTACCCCAAGAACCATTCCTAACCTAACTTGCAATCCGTATTTTTTATTTCATCGATGATTTTTTGTAGTGTGAATTTCCAAGATTCCTCTTCACTCATAAAAAACGTGGTTACGATTTTTTTACGACGATATAAGTATATAGAGACTACTCAGGATGAAATGGGATCATCATAATGTGTGTTTTACGAGGTCTTTATAACTCCTCGAAATTTGCAAAACCGAGATACTCTGTCTGACTAATTGAAATAACTTCTTTCGGGAAGTATGTCTTAAGTGGTTGTTCTGAGTGTTGAGGTTGTTATACAAATCATGAGACAATAAAAAACGGGTCTCAGAAGACACGGCAAGATTTATATGGGTTTTGGAGACGAAATAATATATGTCGAAAAAAATATGAACTTTTGGTGACGGATCAAGTTTCAATTTTATGGTGGATGCGCCACGTAAACTTCCATTGGAAATTTCTACTTAAATTAATTTTTATTGAACGGCAAATTGTATGCTTTCACTAACACATTTACTTGAGAGTTCATTAGCACATACTATTCATTGATTTTTCTTGTTTTTTTGTCCTTACCGTCATCAGAATGAACTAGTACGAGCAACCCTCAAAAGTCTTCTGAAGACTTGTGCGAGCTGAGACTGACGAGGGTCTTACCTTCAAACGTGCGATCTCAAGCACGATAATACAATAATACAAAAATACATTGAGAACAATAAACAATAAAATTATCAAAAGATTCAAACCCATCCGTCGGTAATATTATGTGACCTTCACCACACATATACCAATATGTATCATAGTCTCGAGCCCGAAGATGAGATATATATTCCCTCAGATTTTAGTAGAAGTGCATCTCTTCTGTTTTCTCATCTACTCTCATCTATTCTTATCGCGTTGTTTCTCTTCCATGACGAAACAAAAGATCAGCATTAGTTCATTTACCCCCCTCCCCCATTAAGCATTCGTTGATTTCATTACCTTTTTCCAGAACATTAGACAAACAAATGAGATTGGTTCTGGAGGCATGTACTTCTGATTGCAGGAACTGAGCATCAGGGTTTACAAGATGGTGAACCTATAGTAAACGCACAGCTAACATTGAAAAAAGAAAAATTACCCCTTCCTCATACAGTTGTACCTTCGCTGCATTTCAGTTTTACCATCGTTGGGCAAATGTGTCGCAACTCACCAGGTGTCAGATGTTGGTGGCTAAGGTGGATAATATGTACAAGGTTTTCTTCAAGAACGTCGAAGACCTTGGTGTATCCATGAACTTGACCTACACCTTTGTGAGCACAAATGGGCTGTAGTCGAAGAACGGGAGATTTGTAATGGCCTGCCAGAATGGTGTCTTCAACACCCTGGTCAACCGTAGCGGCGTTCTGGGTATGGATGTACTCCCAATTAGATGAAGGGTCTGTCATGAGACGACTGAAACCGTAATGAATTTACTGTCAGCATGTCTAACATAGTCGGTCTCAGCCTATATCCACAGACATAACGCGGCACTACGAGTGTTATATACCATCTACAACACTCGTAGGGTATAGACTAGATACCGGTTCTCATTCGCCACCCTCAGGCAGATAGAAGCAATGACCTTGATAAAGTATCTACTTCTCGACCTTCAAAGTATGAAGACGATGTTCGGAAAATCGGACAAAATATCGATATTCACCATTTTGCAAAAATGATTGTTCTGATAATAGGGTCACTTGGCGCAGTGATGCATTCGTTAGTTTTGAATCTGGAAATCATATCAGCAAGTCTCAAAACGGCAGAAATCATAGTCGGACAAATGCAGAAAGTTGTATTCATTACGTCTGCTCGGGGCACATGATTCCAGGACCCAATAGCTACTTATCCCCTAACTTATGAAGTAGTTTTGGAGGTTATGAAAAGACAAGTGCTCCCTCCAAATTCGTCAGAGCTTCAGAGACAGAGGCCCATATAGAAATATTTTGTTCAAACATTATAATGATATTGATAAGAATAAAAAATAATATTAATTTTCGGGTGATCATTCTCGTCCATTCCACTTTCTGATTGAAAACTTCATATCAATTTATAATTCCAGGTCCAAATCCCAACAGACTGGGTCTTCAAAGTAGACAAGCCAGTAGCAATAGCGGTGAGGGTAATAACAGAGAATCGTCATTGGACGATTCAGGGGTAGTGGACGATCACGAGCCTGAGGGTGATGCTACATCTGAAGAGGTTACGTCTCATCTCACCCCTAGCAGCAGGGTGAGTATTTATTTCTACTACCAATGTTGTTAGTTATTGTTGAAAATGTTTTTAGAACTTTAAAATTGAAATTTGCAGACATAAATCTAATGAAATATCATACGATTCAAATAATTATTTTTTTATACAAATTATTTGCAAGTATAAAAATTCTGTATGTAACTGGACAGCCTTTGTTTGAACAACCATCCAGCATCAATACATTTGGACCCCTAAAAAACCCCTTTAATTAAAAAAGCCTGTTTCGCCCATAATTCATCAACCGTTATAAATATCAAAAATTAATTCATTACAAAAAAGAGAGCCTAATAAATGATCTTGAACGAAAGTTCATTCGTCAAAATTATGTGTTTGATTTAGTTGATACGTCTGGCACACTTTGCGAACTTAGTGTATATATACAGTGTGACCCATTTAAGATGGAAGCACCCTTATAAAACTTACATTTTTCAACCAATTGGAATGATTTTTTTTTCGTTAGGTAGACATTCAAAAAGACTACTAGGACACCAAATTTCATGATTAAATCTCCATTTCCATGGCCAACTAATCTTATTTTTCAAGGTCAAAAATCTAAAAAAATTACTAGCGATTACACCACTGGATTCGCGACATTTTCAAATGGTTCCTATGTATCGTCAGATTTCAATTATTATTATTATTATTATTAAAGATTGTACATCTGTGATTAGGTAATCGAACAGTACATATCCGTATGCTGAATAACATTTTAAAATATTTTCAATTATTGAATGTATGACACTTCTTTCTAAAGCGTATTTTTTTCTCGTGCTTTCACAACACTTCTTTTGCTATTATGTGTAAAGTTGCAGAAAATAACAACTATATATTTGTTCATTCAATCAACTTATTCAGGGTGCATTGGTGGAAAATTAAACAAACGAATAACCGGGAAGTTTCCATTATATTACCATACGAGTCGGTTACAAAGCCCAGTATTATATGTCGTGATATTGAAATTTTAATATCATATGCGTCGTGCTCTAGTTTTAACTTTATTGGAACATTAACCAGAAAGCTTCCATGTAAATTCAATAAAGTTAAAACTTTCAGGAAAGCCAGTTCCACCCACGAGCCTTTAAGGTATAATGGAATTCAGATTAAAAAGAGTGTATGGAACTTGAACTGTATACACTTTGTTCATTTGAAAATAGCACACTCTTGTTATTTCGAGAACAATTGCGGTTAAAAAAAGGCATATCTTTATTTGGAGGGGTTAACTCAAAAACTGTAACAATCTACTAAGAAAGTTTACCCCTTCACCCCCACCAACCCTTACTTATAATTTTCAGTGATTATAATTCTTTCCTGTTATAAGAGACTGGAGTTCAATCGATAGCCATTATTTTGCTCTTTGAAGGGTGCAAGCCCCAAAACGAATCCTAAATATTCTATGCGAGGGGGAAACCGCTGAAGAAATTCTGTACACTAATTCCCAAAAATCGTAAGTAATGCCTCTAATACACAAATAATTCCCGAGTAATACCCAAGTAAAGTAATTCCCGAGGAATACCCCACAAGTAATGCCAGTAATGCCCGTCAGACCGTCAGAAAATTAATAAAAACATAAAATCGTGTGTTAATGTTAGGTTAGTTGTACCTTTTTTTTTTTTCATTGCACAATTCTGATTTCCGCCACTGATCTCTAATTTTTCGGATAATTCTGTATTTACGAACGAATATTATTGTGCAGTAATTGTTTTCTCACTTCCGAATAATTTCTGTAATACCCATGTAATGCTCCGGTAATACCTTTCTTTCCCGTGTAATGCCCAATAATTCCTAACTAATTCCTCTAATGCCCAAGTAATACACCACTAATACCTGTAATACCCAATATTTTTCAAATAATGCCTCTAATTCCCGACTAATACCCACGTAATGCTACTAGTACCCAAAACATGTACACCAAAATTCCCTAGCGGTTTCACCCTCGATTTTATGTTTGTTTGAAACAAAAAAATACACTTGTATGAAACCTGAAAAATGCCCAATACTATTTTTCATTTATCAGAATGTGATTATTCATCAAGACCTGTGTTATTGAAATATCCTGAAATACTGCAACACCTTGTAAATAACAAAGTGATGAAATTATATTTTGGAATTTGGCGGATGCGCTGAAATCCAGAAATTTAATAGAATATTACTTAACAAGTGTTGTTAAAGGCATATTACGCACGAATGGAAAAAGTACATGAGTGCGTAATTGCTTTACAACACCCATACGTACTATACTTTACCTACGGCCATATACAGTGTGCCGTTTCCGGAGATCCAAAAATTCATATTTTATTATTATTAGTAAAATGACCATTTTTCAGAAAAGACGTCTATATAGATGAACTTAGGTAGCAATACCTCATCTGAATAAAGAATTTTATACAAAAAGTTTAAGCCGTTTTCGAGATCCAAAAATTCACATTATTATTATTTATAAAAATCGCCTTTTTCTAAAACAGACGCCTATATAGATGAACTTAAATGAGAAACTTCATCTAAATACAAAAATTGATTCAAATCATTAGAGCTGTTTCAGAGATCCAAAAATTCATTTTATTTTTACTAATATTATGAGTAAAATCACATTTTTTCATGGAAGGCGCCCATATAGATGAATTTAAGTAGCAATTCTTTATCTAAATACAAAAGTTGATCCAAATCGTTGAAGTTGTTGTCGAGATCCAAAAATTATTATTATTATCATTATCAGAAAAATCGTGTTTTTCCAAGAAAGACGCCTATATATATATATATAAACTCAAAAAGCAAAACCCTATCTACATACAAAATTTCGTTTATATCGTTTTGCTTACGAAAACTGTGCGATTTGTTTACCGTGCGGAAGGAGCTATTTACTGAGGCTGTGAGTCATGTGTTCTTGCTTGTTTTCTGCAGTGGCCGTAAGTAAAACATTATACATGAAGAGCACCGAATTGGTGGAAATAATCAAAAACTCCATTTGCCATCTATGCCTAATGCTCGTGAAAGATCTAGCTTTCTTACTAGCAATTTACAAAAAAAGCTCACCAGAATTGAATTTTTTAAGATCATATACGAGGGAGATTTTTAAAAACAAATCCTATCATTTTATTTTTCACGATAGAAGTAAAAGTCATAGTGAAATATTTTCAAATCAAATCATAGCCACCTAAGATCAATAGAATTTTTCATTTTTTTTCCGATTTTCTCCTCATCGCCCTGTACAACATTAGGCATATTTATATAGACGAATGGTATATTATTATATATGATGATATCACTCTGTGGATGTTCTCTCCTGTTTCCCTTCAATCGGAAAATCACATTAATTGAAATATGTGACGGAATTTCACAAAATCTTGCTGGAAATATGAATTAAACCTGGAAGGGAGAAAGGAGAGATCATCCAGAGAGTGATAATCATATCCAAGAATATACCATCCGTGTAACACGGTATTCCTGACGTCGTACAGGGTGATGAGGAGAAAATGGGAAAAAAAATTGAAAAATTAAATTGATCTTAGGTGGCTATAATTTGAATTTCTGGATCAATATTTGAAATTGAACAATATTTCCCCCTGATCTTTAATTCTACAGTGAAAAATAAATATTTTTTCTCCCTCGTATAAAGGCGTAAACAATTCAATTCTGGTGTTTATGCAAATTGGGTTTGAGATGAAGCAGAGCTTTATATCAAGGAATCAATAATGAAAAATTTTTCCATATGCTGCTAACTTTATGCCGGAAACTGTATATCTCATACAGGTCCTCCATATAGCATTTCATTATCTTTAAAATTAATGAGGAATAGCCACTTTCCATAATTATATTTCCCTTCATTAATTATGCCACGATGAATAACTTTAACTTTCCGGCTTGTATACCATCAACTCATAAAGAAATTCGTTAATAAAAACTCAATTTATTTCCAGTTCCCCGTGCCACTGAATTTTCATACATCATTTCTTAGCGGGAGTGTCATCCCGAGATTTTACAAGATCCCCACAGAACTGGGTCGAGAGCGGCTCTCATCTCGAACACAGGACGTGACGCTTTTGATAAGTTCAAATTTCAACTTGCTATCCATCATTCTATTGTGCCACTTTTGATCGATAAGGGTGTTTAGCGAACAATGTTTTTGTTCAACAAAGATGGTGATCTTTAGCCGCCTCATGAAATTTATGAATTTTAGATAAAGACTAAGCCTGTTCCATAATAATAATGATAATAATAATAATATCGATTATTACATGTATTAATTAATCGTAGCACTTTGAAACTCGGCACATGACTTCTTGACATCATGTATTGTTAGAAAAAAAATATTTACCAAAAAATCAAGGGTGGACCCTAAAAATTTTTTTACCTAAAAAAATTATAATTTTTTTTTGTTGTTGTTTCGGAAAGCATAAGATTCATCAAGAAACAATTTCAACAAGGCGAAAGATAATTCAATTCTCCACAAGAGTAATTTCTCACAAAATGCGCTCGTTTTCTCAGAAAACCTGATTGAATTCCGATATAAAATTTCATGCTGGCGCTAACCCGCCACTGCAAGTTCAGGCAGAGCCGAAAATTAGATTAGTCATAACTTTGCTAAAAATCATGGTAGAAGGAAAAAAAAGTGCATATCGTTCCTGAAGACTTCTACTTCCTCATGCAAATTAAACATGTGAGTATCTGAGTACCGAAAATGTGTTTTGTCCCACTTCACATAACCCTTCTACGATATTTACGTAGGATCCGAAACTCATGGATATTTTGGTTGATATGAAATAATTATACTGAATCAGGAATCAGTACCCTCTTTGCAACGATTTAAAACTAGTGAAACAGGTCTTACTAATACATGCCAAAGAAAAAACTGGGTTTTACTCCTGCCTCAGTTTTCAACTCACCCATAATCCCGGCAATTTCTTCAGTAAATGTTGAAAATAATCGCTCATACACATCCTACATGGAAAATGAATTTTGTGATTTTAAGCTTGAGATTTGCACTTCACAATAGTGTTATTATGTAGGATATGAATAAGCGATTATTTTTAACATTTACTGAAGAGAGTAAAACAAAGTTTTTTTTTTGGCATGTATAAGTGGGACCTGTCACACTAGTCTAAAATTGTTGCGTATAGTCCAAAGAGCTGTGGGTTGTTGCTTTAGTATAATTATTCCATATTTACTAAATTATTCATGATTTTTGGATCATCTGCAAACATCTCCGTTAAGTGCGACAAAACACATTTTAAGTACTCAAATACTCGCATATTATATTTGCATGAGAAGGTAGGAGTCTTCAGAAACGATATAAACTTTTCCTATTCCTTCTCCGATTATTTCAGCGGCGGGTAAACCTGAAATTTGATGTCGGCGTTCAATCACGATTTTTTGAGAAAACGAGCGCATTTCATAAAAAGTTACTAGGAATCATTTTTGTGGAGAATTGAATTGTCTTTCACCTGGTTGAGTTGTTTTTCCGATAAATCATATACTTTTCAAGATCACAGCAAAAATCTATCTATTCATTTTTAAACGAAAAAAAAAAAAACAATATGTTCCACCCCTGGAATTTCGGTAAACAATTATTTTTCGTGATTATCATGGTTCCAACAACTATCACACCAGGTATGGTGGTGCTACAATCGATCCTTGTCTCAAAACCAAATCTTACTGAATTATTTGTGAACTAGCAGTTGTTGCGCACTGTTTACAATGCGTAAAGTGATACTTTTTAGTTAAAGTGCATAAAAAAAACAACAGTGCATAAAATCATCAACTGTGCGTGAAGTAATTTTTCATACACTATTCATGCATTTGTTCTTGAAAAATACAGTATTTTGCTGGGCGTTGAATTTTTTTTTAAACGCCGTGTATCTCAGAAATGTAGAAACTCCCGACATATGTTCATAGGAACTTTTTTTCGATGTTATCCCCAGGAGCCACTCGTAAAAAATCTTAATTTTACTCCAAATCGATATACTTTTCCATACTTACTATACTTGCCCTTTTTATATAATCCATATCTGTTGTCTCTGCCTATTTTTTTATTTCTCATCAATAATGCCGTCATGAGTCATATGTCAATGTCGATTTCATAGTCGCCTACACTGGTTTCTATATGCTTATTTGATGTTCCTTTCCTTGATATGATGCTTGCTGAATATTTGTAGTTTTCAAATATATGTATATCTCTCATTTGTATATTAGGATCTCCCTGCCCTTTCCTATTTCTAGAATTCATATTTATATCCCATTTTTAGTAAGGGATATTGTTCCAATTTTCTTAGCATTTATATAGTCTATGTCGTCTATGTCACAATTTGCAAAGAGTACCTGATGATTAGCAAAAAAGAGCATTGTTAAACACTGTACCCTAATTTATTTTTCCATTCCTGAACATTTCCTTTTCCAAGTTTTAAGGACTTCTTGAATCTTGAGCCGAAAACATTTCAGGATATAATATAACTACACACTACCTTTCATGTGACGCCACAGTCGGTTTCCTCCTGGTAATTTTGTTCTAGAATCACTCAATGTATGTCCTATTGATATGTCTTCGTTCAAGCATTTGTAATCCACCAATGCCTCAGTGACCCTTCCGTGCATTCCTAACAAAGCAAAATGAAAAATCGTAAATATCCAGATGGATCCAGACGCCAAAATAAAAACATTACAAGATGTCTCCAGTGTGTCTACCCGAGTGTAACTAAGGTGAAATCCCAAAACAGCCGTATATATTCTTACCGTCCTCGGTATAAAGTTAGAGTCCTTTCGTTCCGTTTCCGACAACAGGAAAACTATAAATATTCCCCAGGCTTAATATCGACTTTTACTGTTGCAGAGGATAGAGGTGACACCTGTTACTGTAGCCGTTAGTCCCAAGGAAATCAAAGTCATCAAATGCAACGGAGTCGGCAGCTGCAAGAAGAAGGAGATGTATACGCTGCAACCGGATTATCTGTCGCATATTGTTGTTATAAGTGAGTATATATCAAATTACTTATGAACTACTCACAAATTATTAACTGTTTTATTTTTCAAAAGCAAATTAAAAAAAAATTATTATTGACGAAACTCAAAAAAATTCTGCGAAGGCGTAGGAGGGCCAAGGTTTTTTTTTTCGTTCATAATTTGGACTTTTATCTCGAAATTTCGACTTTTATCTCGAGATTTCGACTTTTATGTCGAAATTTCGACTTTTATCTCGAAATTTCGACTTTTATCTCGAAATATCGACTTTTATCTCGAAATATCGACTTTTATCTCGAAATATCGACTTTTATCTCGAAATATCGACTTTTATCTCGAAATTTAGACTTTTATCTCGAAATTTCGACTTAAAAGTCGAAATTTTGACTTAAAAGTCGAAATTTTGACTTATCGCAAATAACTACGTGTAAATATTTTCAAGATAAAATTTGTTTTTCTTCGCACCAATTTGACAAGCGTTCTAACAGAATGGATGTGAAGACTTTAACAGGGCAACTTATTAATGATATTCATTCAACTCACCCTGAAATCCCACAGCAGGAGAAAATTGCATAAAAATAGCATACAGAGAAGCCTTTTCATTATCCCAGAACAAAATGCCAGAAGTATCAGATAGACCTGATCCTGCAGTGACAGAGGTGAAGAGGTTGAAATTCAACTGAAGAGATATGGGGAAATGGTCAGAAAGAGTAACATAATGTAAAATTTAAAATTCGTTTACAATATCAAACTTATCGTTACTGCAGAATATCAAGTAAATTGCACTCTGCCCTTGCAAGCTAGTGTAGGTAAAATCTGCAGGATGGTCTGAAGGTATGCAGCCATTAATAAGAGAGAAATTATTATAGACCGTCAGCTAGTGACAGATTTAGGTGCCCCATTTTCGCATACAAGCCTCGAATAGGGTTGAAAAGTATATCGATTTGGAGTAAAATGAAGATATTTTACGAGTGGCTCCTGGTGATAACATACCGAGAATTCGATTTTTCAGAACAGTGCTTATTTGTTTCCCTCGTGTTTCTATTTACGGTACGAAACTACAGAGGGTGATTCGTTAAGTCGCCTTAAGGAAAAAAGATCCTATGAATATATGTCCGGAGTTGCTTCGTTTCTGAGATACAAAGGCGTTTGAAAAAAAAAATCAATGCCCTGTATCTCAGAAAAGAAGCAACTCCGAACATATGTTCATAAAAACTTTTTTTCTCAAAACGACTTAACGAATCACCCTCTGTAGTTTCGTACCGTAAATAGAAACGCGAGGGAAACAAATAAGCACTGGTCTGAAAAACCGAATTCTCGGTATGTTATCCCCAGGAGCCACTCGTAAAAATACCTTCATTTTACTCCAAATCGATATACTTTTCAACCCTATTCGAGGCTTGTATGCAAAAATGGGGCACCTAAATCTGTCACTAGCTGACGGTCTATTAGCTAACATGAAATTATAGAGAAGGCGTCCTTTCTTGTCGATCACTTTATCAAGACTTGCCGTACTATAGGCAATAAATTCGTATTTTCTAATAACTGAATAGGTATCGTGCCTATTTTGCCGACTCTGCTATAGAAATCACCAGCAACAATGCAAACTGTTGTTTTCAAAAATATAGTTGGCTAATTTTTGCCGGAGAATATCAAATAAATGAAATAGTAAAATTACCCTTCTATCCAAATATTTCCACCGTGTGGAAAATATGAGGCAAACATCTGACAGAAAACAACTACTTCCTGGCTAATACCACGACGGACATTGAATTACAGCTGACAGATATTTGTGCAACGTTCTTCCAAGAAGACCCAGTTGCAAAAGCTTATTGTTATTATACAGCAGATTATCCTTCACCTGGCGATAATTTTTGCCGGACAGTATGAAATAACTGAACTCTCTCCAAATATTTCCACCATGTGGAAAATATGAGGCCGACCTACCCTGTCACTGACAAGCTTCAAGAACCGCGAAACGCGTCTGCAGGTGGTCTTCCCTAGCCAGATGAAGGTTAATCTGCTGTATAATTACAATAAGCAATTGCAACTGGGTCTTCTTGGAAGAACGTTGCACAAATATCTGTCAGATGTAATTCAATGTCCGTCGTGGTATTAGCCAGGGAAGTAGTTGTTTTCTGTCAGATGTTTGCTTAATATTCTTCACAAGGTGGAAATATTTGGAGAGAGGGGTACTTCGACATTGTCGATTTTACTATTTCATTTAAAAATATAATTCATTGATCATCGAAATTTCGAGATAAAAGTCGAAATTTCGAGATAAAAGTCGAAATTTGGACATAAAAGTCGACATAAAAGTCGAAATTTCGAGATAAAAGTCGAAATTTTGAGATAAAAGTCGAAATTTCGAGATAAAAGTCGAAATTTCGAGATAAAAGTCGATATTTCGAGATAATAGTCGAAATTTCGAGATAAAAGTCGAAATTTCGACATAAAAGTCGAAATTACGAGATACTAGTCGAAATTTCGAGATAAAAGTCGAAATTACGAGATACTAGTCGAAATTTCGAGATAAAAGTCGAAATTTCGAGATAAAAGTCGATATTTCGAGATAATAGTCGAAATTTCGAGATAAAAGTCGAAATTTCGACATAAAAGTCGAAATTACGAGATACTAGTCGAAATTTCGAGATAAAAGTCGAAATTACGAGATACTAGTCGAAATTTCGAGATAAAAGTCGAAATTCGAGATGAAAGTCGAAATTTCGAGATAAAAGTCGAAATTTCGAGATAAAAGTCGAAATTTCGAGATAATAGTCGAAATTTCGAGATAAAAGTCCTAATTATGAACGAAAAAAAAAAAAATCTTGGCCCTTCTACGCCTTCGTAAAATTCAGATGGTTGAAAAGATAATTGGATTCACATTGAAACGTACATTTCATCATTTTCAGACGAACAGATACCGGATAGAAACTGTTCCGGGTGCGAACAGTGCTGCATGGACTACGAAGGGTGGCTGCAATTTCAGCAAGGACTCTACCAAATCGTCCGAGATCCTCTTTTCGAATTGGCAATAACAGTGTGTATTGTACTCAACACGATGTTTCTCGCCATGGAACATCACGGCATGAGTGAATCGGTGCTCAGAGCGTTAGACATAGGCAATAAGGTACGTAATTCAGCAAATGATTCGTATGCAAGATGGCTCTTTGACAGGGGTTTGGTGCACAGGCGGGACTCCACCAAACTGGGCTAGCCCGGCGGTACGTGCCGCCGGCATAACCAGCCTCTCGAGGCCGCTAGCATCGACCGCCGGCATAATTTTGCTAGCGGGCAAATGTCGGTAGATAAAGATTAACGGGATTTTAACTCTGTCTGAACCAGTGCGAACATGTTTTAAGTCATTTTGAATATGACGTACGTTGTTTACGTGGTATGTGTGTATTTTGTTTGCGTTTTTCCGCTATTTGAGTTTGTATTTTGTTTTTCACAGCTGACTTAAGAGACCTTGGAATGGATAAGCACGATACGGATAATACCCAAGATAATAATTTTTAAGGCCATATACCCTAAAAACAAAATTTCGTCGTAGTCAAAAATTTTCGGATGACGGAGACCTCTCTGCAAGCCGACACATCTGCCAGTTTGGTTGAGCTGAATTTAGGTCCGCGGCATTTCGTGCCGGCGGCAAGGCCGCAAATGCCGCCGGGCTAGCCCAGTTTGGTGGAGTGCCGCCTTACCATAGAATTCTATTGTCGACAGAATAAGTGAGACGACATTTTGGTGTAATTCATGGAAGAGACAGAGACAAAACTGTCGACAATAGAATTCTATGGTAAACGGAATCCTACCCCAGGTTTTTGAAATAGAATGATCACTAAATATATGGAAAATCATTTCATGGAATAGACCTATTCACAACCTAAGATGGAACACTGCAATTACAAAGTGTATACGCTGATTCAACTCGGGAATCATTAATTTTTTCTGAAGGCCAGTTTGTCTATAATTAAGAAAAAAGTAGTTTCATGAAGTCACGTTCGTCAAGTTTAGACTTGGCAACATTGAATAAGTTGAGCAACAGAATCTTATACTCCACAGACATCATGGAAGGTCTCCGTCTCTTTGAACAAGGCCGCTTGGAGGCACAAAATAATTATTCCTCCTACCCCTATAGAAAGTACACACATTCTACCCTCGAATCAGGGAGGGGGGAAAGTACTTTTCCTCCTTAGGAAGGAAAAAAACGATTGACAAATCATTCAAAATAGGCACATAATATATTGCTGCGATCGAATCCAACCCGGTACCTTCAGTTTACTAGTCATCATCGCTTACCACTACGCCATCAGAGTAATTAAGATGGGTATGAATTCATTTTGTATACTTTCCAATATGCAAGTATAGGTTCGTTTTAAACAAAAGCAGTTGAGATGCGTTTTAAATTCACCAAAAAAGGTTTATTAAGTGGGTAGGAGGAAAAATCATATGTTTACTGCCCTCCGCATTCAACAAAGTATTTTTTGTTTCAGGTTTTCACTTCCATTTTTACATTTGAGTGTTGTTTGAAAATAATGGCTCTAAGCAAAGACTTTTTTTATTGCGGTTGGAATATTTTCGATTTGATTATTGTGTCTGCGAGTTTGCTGGATCTCATTTTCGAGCTGGTTGATGGTTTGTCAGTGCTGCGAGGACTTCGCCTTGTAAGTATTACCAGTAATTTACTAAACATACCCAAAACCCACATCGAATCCTACATTGCACCTTTCCAAAAGGGAAGTACAACCCTAACTACTTTTAATATGAACCTTCGATCCAGATTTTTTATGGAATACAAAGTGTGCGGAAATTTTAATGTGTTACCATCACACCAGTGGCTGAAAACCCCTTTCTTTCTATTTCAGTAAATTCTTATGTTAAATAGTATATTTCTCAACAAGAGATGAAAATAAAGTTCGTTATCGTGAGGTGAGAGTTTGTCAACGAGCGAAGCGAGTGTGACAATCTCACGAACGAAAAAACCTTATATTTTTATTGTTTTCATTCATTTAATATTTCGTAATTTGGTTCGTCTCCAGATCTCTCAACACATTTCCATAAGACTTTCAACAAATACATTATCATTACATCGACATTCTTGTTCAACGCTCGGCAATGCAATAAAATCCAGAAATGGTGTATTTGAGATGAGAATGAGTCTGTTACAGAAAACATGTTTTGAATATAAACGTGGATTCTAGAAGACCGTAATCACCCTCACGATTCCTTGTTAGTCTCCAAGACAACGCGAGAGCTTTAACTGCCGGAAGAGATATAGTGTCCCAATGGAATTATACATTTATGAAAATAATCATAGACGGTAATAATGATAATCAGAAGTTGGGTAGTCAAACCATGTTTCATCATATAATCAAACAGAGGCGGTTATGGTTCATGAAATGTCATACCTATTCATGACATGTTTGGGAAAATGAAGTTGAATTTGAAGTAAATTATTATTATGAAGTGTTTAATACCAGAATCAAATTGAGCTCTTAATTATACTCGGTGTCCATGGAAGGAGGTTCGTCCCTAAACCTTTTTATAGTTTTTGAAGCTATTTCAATGAAATTTGGAGTGACTCAGCTTCATGCAATTTTCTGTTTCACTGGAGGAGATACTAACTTTGATATTTTAAATGAGACACCTGGTATATTTTCATTTATTCGGTCTCCATATGACACTCTGAATGCAACCATGTACCTCTTGTTAAATCATTTATTTTATATAAATTTTTGAATCTATACGTTCAAATTATTGATTTAATTCCTTAAGTTTTGGAAAAAACTATAAACTATACGGTTTTCGGTCAAAATGCATATGCTGTGTAAAATTTTGTTATCAAATCAACATAGTGGCTTGTCAGGTTAGAAAAAAAGAGCATTTCATTACGTATAATTTGATACCACATACTTTCATGTCGCAACAAATTTTCTTCAACAAACTCAAAAATATTAAATTAGATCTTTCCTTTTGATATCATAATAATATTAAAAGTCATCAAGTAACCTGTGACCAACACAACTGATATAACAAAACCATCAATCCAAAAACTAATAACATTTCTCCTTGCTTAATAGTTTCCTAATTTACTTTTGAAGAAGCGAAGTGAGATAAGATCGACAGGTAATGTTTCTTTTTCAATACATTTTGATTATTTTGTTTTATCAGTAGTGTAGGTCACAGGTTACTCAATGCATTTGATTCTTATTTTAATCTCAAAATATCTATTCTTGAGAGTTTATTTGAAATCGTAATAAAATGCAGAATGTCATTTGAAAAAATTATTGGGTAATATAAATTTCTAAATTAAACTGTACATAGTAGAAACATTTCTACGAAAAATTTTATAAAATTTTACAAAAATGTTACGATTCGAATTAGTGATTTGATCATATCCATAGTCCTCTAGATTGAGAACAACAAAAAAAAAACAAGTTTGGACCCAAAAAGTAACAAAAGTGAACAGGCGACAAATATGATTACTATTTTCTTTTCAGTTACGAGTTCTGAAATTAGCTCAATCGTGGATAACCATGAAAGTTCTACTCAGCATCATTATAAGCACGATTGGTGCCCTGGGTAACCTAACTTTCGTGTTGGTGATAGTGATCTACATATTCGCAGTTATAGGAATGCAGCTGTTTGCCAAGGATTACACCGAGGAGAAGTTTTTTCCCGATCCCATTCCAAGGTAATGTATTTTTTTTACGAATGTATTATCTATCTGTCAATATAACGGAATCTTTAAATTCAATTTTCAACCACTTCCAGTCGTCCGAATAATCAAATGGGCTCTGTTTTTTAATATCCAGTAAGAAAAGAGCTTTCAGTGATAAAAACAAAAAAAATACAAAGAAGAATTCAGAATATGAAGAATATAAAAAGCAAAGTAGTTATATCCAGAGATAGTGAAAAAACCCATCTTTGAAGTGTCCTTGATTCTCCCTGCTTTCGTTCTTTCTATAGAAATATTTTTCCGGTTATAAAAGTTTCGTTTCCAGAAATCGCCATTCGATTATTACATATTTCAGTGTTATTGATCATGACAGTGTCGTTAGGTCATAAAAAGGTTTTCGAACAATAGTTCTCGAAAAAGATTCTGCAGAGGGATTAAAAGACAGAGACAGAATGATTTAGAGTTGATTGTTTCTTTCCCCGCCATAACGTCCTTGATTTTTATTTCTGATTGATAATTTTTTTTTAATTTTCATCACAGGTGGAACTTCACAGATTTTTTTCACTCTTTCATGATGATTTTTCGGATATTGTGTGGTGAATGGATCGAACCTCTTTGGGATTGTATGAGAGCTGAAAAAACAGAGGTAAGAATTCCAACATCAAGGGAAACTATTGAATGATATAAAAAGCATACACTTAATGCATTTTGCAAAAAAGGTGAAAATAATTTCAGATGTTTCAAAAATGTTTGTAGTAATGACAACTTCTTGAATGTCGACTTATTCCTACATAGGATCCATTAAAGTTACTGAGGTTAGAGGATATTTATTTTCAGTCTCAGTCCACTGTCTATCCAACATTTTCAGTTTTCAATCAACTGATAACCAACTTTCTATATCCTATGGATATTATAAGGAACGAGGCACTCAGAGCAGTGATCGACAATACGCCTACCAGCCAGGAAAGTCAAAACGAGTCCAACAAGACTTAGCACTTGATAATTCCAATAATAGTCACCCGATGACAAAGAGATAGCAGTAGGCACTTCCCTAGACAACGAAAAAACGTTCAATAATGTCTCAACTACGTCTATTGTGAACGCCATGTCAATAAGAGGAATAAGACAAATACCACCTACCCATGAAATCGAATCTGAAGATCAACTTGGCAGATTTCAGTACTACTCTCGACCTCACATGGGGTTTCCACGATCAGTATCAACAAGGAATACATTTCAAAAACTGCTTTCGCCGATGAGAATGTTTATTATGAATTCGTTAGAATGCCTTTCGGTCTCAAAAACGCTTCATCAACTTAACAAAGTGTTATGAACAAAATTGTAAATGAAATAAAATATTCTAAATAAAATAAAAATAAATCAGAATTCAGAATGAGCGATGTTTAGTATATTTGGATAACGTCAATAATTACTCACCAACAATTCACGGACACATTTTCCGGTTGGAAGAAGTCTTCAAACGCCTTAGACAAGCCAACCGGAAGATACAGCCTGACAAATGTGCGTGTAGCTCAGTGGTTGAGACTTTCGCGTCCGAAACCATTGACTACTGGTCGGCTAGGTTCGAATCCTCAGCGACTTCAGATTTTTATCTGATGGCCGGAGAAAGTGCTAGGAATCGCACGTTAAAATGTAAGACCTCGTTAATCCTTGGCTCGCACAAGTTTCGACTTTTGAGGGCTGCCGTTCGTAATGGGACGACAGCTGGTTAACGGAAAAAACAATTTTAACAAGTTTAATTTTATGAATAATTTGACAGTATTATTATAATTTTCAGGGCCCCGGTACATGTTTGGCGGTATTTCTTCCAACTCTAGTGATGGGTAACTTCATGGTGCTCAACTTGTTCTTGGCTCTATTACTAAATAGTTTCAATTCCGAAGAACTCAAGACAAGGAAGGAGGTATTTCATGTTATTGATAAACTCAGAGTATGTACATTTTTATTTTTGCATGGTTTACATTGCAACGATTGCCTTATTTCCCAACTAATGAAAGAGTGATTTTGTTTTATCATGGTTCCAGTCAAATGAAGGTATATTTTGGGTGAAAAAAAAATTGATTGAAATCGAAATAAGACGGAAAGCTCCATGCTGTAGCTGAAAAAAATGCACTGTTGAGGTATAAAACAAAGCATTTAGGAAGACCGGCAAAGGAAATTCAGCACAATTATGTGTTTCAAGTGATAGATCATTCCAAAACATAGCCTATAAGGTAATCAGTAGTTCAACCCGTTCTCTGCTCGGTCTGCGACCATGCGAAAGAAGTAACCGAAGCTTTTATTTTCAAGGAAGCAGCCGGTGCAACCGATGAACTTGGTTTCTTTTTTGACTATGAACGGAGTGGCCCAAACTCTGTCCCCTGCAGCTACATAGAAATAGGCTAGTATAGGGTCTTCTTCAAGAACCTTGAAGACCTTGGCTCATCCAAAAATTTAATCTTCTCATGTCTCAGGTCAACTAAGCTGTAAGGGGAACCAAAGCAGCGACATCTGATACCACTTCGAGGGGAGCCAAGCCAACCATCCCGAGGACACCGTCCAGAGGAACCCCAAAGGTGCCTCCGAGATGGCAAACCTAGGTGCGGAGGTGGGCACCCTGGAAAAGGCTATAAGAGTTACCGAAGGTACCTCAGAGACAAGGTTATAAGGCTATCTTTGAAGGAAACCCTGTAACCACCTCCCATGAAGAACCAAAGCAGGGACATATGGAATCCATTCCAGGGGAGCCAAGCCAACCATAGCGAGAGCACCAATCCGAGCCACCTCCAAGAGCACCCCGAAAATTGGAACCAGAGGAACCGAAGGTACGCCCAAACACAAGTTTACAGGGACACCTTCAAAGGGACCCCTGTACCATCTCTCATGGAGAACCGAAGCAGGGACATATGGAACCCATTCGAGGGGAGCCAAGCCAACCCTTCCGAGCACGCCGATCAGAGGAACCTTCAAGAGTGCCTCTGGGATGGCGAACCTAGGTGAGGAGGTGGGTGCCCTGGAAATGGGAACCATAGAAACAAAAGGTACCACCAACAAAACTCAACAGGGGTACCTCCCAAGGGATTGCCAGAACTATGGCTGAAAAAACCGACACGGGTCCTCCCAAAACCTCCCAAAACATTTGGGAGCACAATGGGTCCAAATAGAGGAGCCTACGTGCAAAGGCTTCAAAACCCGTCTATCTATGCTAGAAGAAGAAGCTGTAGTGAGGGATTCATAATGGCTTGACAGGCAGGATGGTGCCTCGACATCTTGGCCGTTGTAGTCCCGGGCACTATATGCATAGCGTGTCATGGGGCTCCTCAGATCATAATGCTTATGCTGTCTGCTTGTCAAGCTTATGCCGTCTCAGCCAATATTCACAGGCATAACGCGGCGATACAAGTGTTGTATCACCATCTACAACTTTCGTACGGTATAGATGAGACACCGGTATTGCTTTATGCTCTGGGGAATATTGAGTCCGTTGTGGAGAATGAGAAGTGCCGAATCCATTGGACATAATCATTCCTCACCCTCAGGCAAATACAAGCCAACAAAACTGATGTAATCCTTCTTGACCATCAAAGTAAGACGATTTTTGAGTTTTTGGCTTCTGGCGAAACGAACATCGTCCGAAAAGATAAGGAAAATGGACTAATAGAAATTTAGTCCTTGAACTACGCAGGCTTTACCCAAACCACTCTGTTGAAATGGTGGTTCTGATTATAGAGTAATTGGTGTAATTATGGACACGCTTCAATCTATGCTTAAGGTTATATCGGGTTGCCGTGATGCAGCAGAAATCTTAGCTGGACGAATGCGGGAGGCTGTCATTCTTGGTGTACTTCGTCTACTCAGGACACAAGAGTCTTGGAGCCACTGATCACCCTACGGACTATCTGGATATAGATGAAACCAGCGCGTCGACCTCCGTAGACATGGTCATTCCACACCGCAAATGACTGTGTACAGTTGTGTAATAAACACTCATCAAAACTTCATCATCACCTGTTGCCATAACAATTTTAACGGTGTTTATTGCAAAAGGATTATTGTGAGCAGCATACATAAATTTATATTCCAAGCATTTTTGTAATTGAGCAAAATTCAACACACAAATCATTATTTTCATAAATGCTGAAGTGTTCGACATTCAGGATTCAGGACATTAAGTGTAATTTTGATTTTAGCTAGATAAAGAATTTTGTGTCGTTAGTAAATATACGCAACTAAATGAGTACCCGAAAGGCTATTGAAATAGATTGTCAGGTTATTGGCGCTTATGAGAAAAGTGCCCAGTATAGAACCTTGAGGGGCTCCTTGCTCGATGGATGCTGATTTTGGTGAAGAACCGTGAATAACTTCTTTTGAATACGTTTTGAATATGATTTTATGAGTTGCAAGGCAATTTCTAATATCATTTCTTTCCAGTACCAATAGAAGATCATTATTCACGCAGTCTAAAGCTCTAGAGAAATCAATGAACAATCTACACATCAGCTGCACTTCAGAAAGTTTCTGATGATCGATTACATCGTTTTTCTCGTAAGGTCAAAAATGTGTCTCAAACATTTTTTGGATGGTGTCATTTCATTTTCTGGCAAAAATCCAAAGTTTTTATGATCATGATAGAACAGATTCACCGAATAATTATTAACCTTTTTCTTTACTTTCGCATGCTTTGTTTGTTTCTACTAAATGAATGTTTCCGAGCAAAACCCGATGGTTTTGTGCACGTAGAAGCGGTTGTGAATAGGTGAGTAGTTTTGCATTCCTCTAACGATTCTTTATTACTACCAAAAAAATGTTTCTCTAATACTTTGTCTACATGAAGGCTTGCAGGAATTCAAATGCACGCTCAATAATTATAAAGGCGAGTAGTACAGTTCAAGTAAACGATATTGTGTTAAGTTAAAGATGGCGGCACTCTCAAAGGCCGAAACATAATCTTTGTGTGCTTTGTATTGGACACTTACTACAAACCTTGTTTCATGATTCGCTGAAAAGTGATAAAATTTAATTCGAAATATTTCTGGGCTGCGACGAACAGAAATTGCTAATGTTTATTATCGTACATTTATGTTTAGTTCAGGCAGTAATCGCGATTTTGTGTTGTAATGTAATACTGGTGCCATTAAAAGTATTACATAGATCTCAAGTTATAATAACTTAGATCCCGTGTTACTTTTTTAAGAAGTTCTTAGGTTGCATTTTATCGTTTACTTGAACACAAACACTGGCTCAACGAAAGACAACCAGCTGCTTCATTGGCCGAGATTCGGTTAGTGTGTACATAAGGCAATCGGTGCCAACGAACCAGATCACCTTGGTTTAGGTTTGGACTTCTGACGGTTCTAAAAGGGTGGGCGTTTGGTTGGCACTAGGTCCCTTTTTCTAATGTAAATGAGAGAATGGTTCGTAGTCACTTGTAATTTGAGGAACAATTATATATCAGACAACGATAAAAGGGCGTTGCTACGGGTTTTAGTGAAGGCAGAATTATTGAAAAATGGGATTTTCAAGGCACAAGAATTCCAATTGGTCAGACCTTCTTATAGGCGATCCGTACGGACCAACCAGAACTATCCTGGCAATGGCGGTATACTTGAAATGTACAAGTTCCCAAGAAGACAGAATTAGTGATAAACTAAATAACAGTAACAAATAATGAATGAATTGGTACTTTTCGGGGTGCCACTACGTTCTTCATCTTCCTCTCCTAATGCCCCGGCACCTATATTTAGACTCATCCAGCGGCATGAGGAAAAGGTTTGACGCGGATTTTGCCACGCCAAATTTATCACGCCTAGGCCTTCTCCGTCAAGACGGCATGTACTCAGCTACCATTTTATTTTCTGACAATGATGAAGCCGTATACTATTGCATGCTACTGTCTTAGCAGAGCCCGAGCAAATTGAGCGTTGCTCACCCGTCGAAGCGACCAGGTTAGCTCGACTCCCAACCCAAAGAGCCGAGACCCTGGTCCCCTCTACGGTAGTATGGAATTGTTTTGCTATCCGGCAAAACTCCAGCCTCCTGGAGGCCAACAGCGGTTCAAAGGAGCGCCAGGAGTTACCCTGACGGGGCAGATTTATCCGACTCTGTTTGATGGGTAAACGTCTGCAGTCGTTTTCGCATCCCTCCAGCCCACGTGTGATGGGTGACCGTTCGTAGCCAGTTACGAACCTGGACCCGCTAGCCTGGAATCAGCCTGCCTTAACAAAGGCACTGGAGTAACTGCGGGCACCTATCGCTCGTCGCCAAGGGCACTTGGCGGACCCCTAATTGGTGAAAAAGTTTTTTCAAGATACTAAAAACGGCGTTTTACGGGTTTCTACAGATAACCTACAGAATATTTTTTGATTAGATAATGTCGCAAATCGCGTATTTGCATTCCAGGGCTCAGTGTCTGATATGTTTATACTTATTTAATTTCGTCTTGTGTTACAAATTGCCGGAGTATGGAGTTGAACAAAGAGAATGCTTCAAAACCCATAGATTTGTTTCGTGGCCTAGTCCTTCAGCCCTAACCTCTTAGTTTGATGTGGATAAGAAGCCGAACGCTAACGCGTTGGCGACCAATGTTCGCCCAAATACTATTGTTGTCGTTCGTTGGCTTAGTGTGTACGCGCCTTAAAGAATATCAAATGTGTTTGTTTTATTATATCCCTCCACGAGAAATAATGAACTATTCACAAGAAAATAAGGTCCCTGATGTTTGAATGGAATTCAAGAGGAAACAGAATAATCGTTTCATCAGACATTCTCCAAAAAATTCGTACAACATCGACATCCACGATTTTCCATAATCCATTTCAGTCTAGCTGCATACCACCAATTAATCCTACTCTCCGCTCATCTCGTTTCTCATCGTACAACCAAACATCATCAAACCAGGCATCTCACTATTCACAGCGGTTGTACATAATCTTTCTACAATTTGTCTTCATTTCTCCCGATTAGTAGGGACTGCATTCCCATAGCGTCGCGAAGACTTCCATGAATGTACGCATGTTTAACGTTTTCTCTCTTATATAGGAAGTGGGCGATGAATCAAAATTAGCACAAAGTTTCCAAAGGATACGGGACCTGGTGCGCAAACGTAGAATGGCCGAGAGACAACGGACCGAAAATTCACGCCTGGAACAAATAGTCCGGGAGGTGATGCAGCGGCATGCTGAAGAAGAGGCCTTCAGGAATGGTGAGTGACGAAAATGAGTGATCGGTCAGAAACTCTGATGACTCATTATTTCAATTCGATTTTAATTAAATGATTGCATCATCCTTGAAATAATGTTTTCTCCAATAATATATGATCAATAATGGCGTTCAGATTAACACATTCGTGGACAGAAGGAGTTCATTCCCATTTTTTTACAGAATCGAGTTGATTTTTGTCCAAATATGACGAATTGTATGAAATAAAATTTTTTGTTTCATACTTTTTGACAAAAAACAGATGACATCTATAGCAGTTCTGTCCCACTACACAAAAAAAATGTGACGGACATGCTACAACCGTCACAAAAAAATCAAAAAACAGAAGAAAACTGTTAATTTCCAACTGAAAGAATAATCCCACAAAATATAGCAAAAGATAGACTAATGCTAATTGAAGTAAATATTTTCAAAATAGAAAAGACATTTTTCTTAGAAGCAGAATAATAATATGGTGATTCGTCAAACTGCGAACTGCATGAAGCGTCCACCCCTTCCATCACCCTGGGAGAGTTCTTGCAGTCACACGCTATCAAAATACCGTTTTCCCTACTAGGACACACGTTGAAGGCTGCCATATGAACAACACGTATTTCAGGTCTGCTGGGACGGTTCGGCACAATATGAAATGTCTGCTATAGCAGGCGTGTTTCAGCGCTCATGACGGCTGTAGCAGATCTGTCCGCGAATGTGTAATTAATTTTCAAATCAATTTCAATTTTTCCAACAACTTGCTTCAATTCATCTCGAACCGGAGCACTATGAGAATCATAGTTATATCAACAAGAGCATGATTTTTCCAATAAAGAACAAAGGTAATGAACTATCAAGGTATATAAAGGTAGCTCCAGCGAGGTCATACTCGCGAGGGGCTGTCCGCAAGGAGTCTCGACCCCGTTGCATTGGTGCCTCGTGGTAGATGGCCTTCTAGTTGAAATAAAATACTTGGGTTACTCCACTCAGGCCTACGCGGACAACATTGTCATCTTGGTCAACGGGGTGGATGAATGGTATGCAGGATGACATTTGACAGTATGTGGAAGATTAGCTCCAAGATTCTCTACTGGATCTACACGACTCTCATACGCCCAATGAATACGTATGGAGCCATCATATGGTGGCAAAGTACAGCATTCGGCAAATCGAAAACCCAATTAGTTAGGGTACAAAGACTTGCCTGTCTTGCGACAATAAGTGCAATGAGGACGGTATCCCGTAAATCATTGTAGACACTCTTAGACCTACCTCCCCTGTACCTCTTCATTAAACATGAGACAAGCAAGGCTATTGTTAGCCTGAGAAGCTTCAACCCATGAAGGGGTGCACGGAATGTATATATATATTCTTGATTATGGAATTCAAACGGTGAAGGATTTTCTGCCGGGTGGTAGTTCTTCACCTACCGATTCAGCAAAAGGCCGTAGTTAGTCATTTCCATTTCCTACTACTGGGATCATTTGGTACACAAATGGCTTCAGGATGGGTCAGATTTTGATGAAATGAATCATGAGGTACCTCAAGGCTCCGTCTTGGGGCCACTTTTATCCATTATTTATGTAAATGAGCTGAGCACTTTCATGACCCCCTTCAAATGTGTCCTCTTTGCCGAGGACACGTCATTTATATGTTCGTATCCAGATTACCGCATTTTTATTAGATCGTTCTACAGAAATTTTAGAAAAAGTTGAAACATGGTTCAGACCTCAAAATCTGAAACTAAATTACTTTGGACTCTCAATTAAATTGGAATGCTCATATAGAACAATTAAAACACAAACTTTTTGCGACAGCTTAGGTATATTTTAAATTCGACACTTTAAGAACAGTGTAATTCTTCCTTTTTCAGTCTCATATGTGTTACGCCATTTTGATGTGGGGTTAATTCATCAGCTGCTAGTGTTATTTTTATTCAACAAAAAAAGTAATAAAAATTTTGGGGAATTCAGGGTATAGAGATACGTGTGGGCCGTTATTCATTAAATTCAGCATCACGACTCTTTCGTCCTTATAGGCTTTCTTCGTCAAAAAAAATCCCTAGATTTCATTCTTTACAATGTACTGTCACATAAAATTAAAATGTTGGGTATGAATAAGTTCAAACGAACCATCAAATAGTATTTGCTGAACAATAGTTTTTTATTCAAAAGAGTACCTTGAAGATATTCAAGATGCAACTTTTAGCTTTTATGACTACGATTTCTATCAATTTCTAGTGGAAAAATCTGCGATATCAATCCAACAAACCATAGTCGGATTCCCAAGAGACAAACGAAGCTATCAGGAAGCCATGAATAGGCCAATTTCCATCATAAGTTACGATCCTCCGGAATATCAGGTAAGTTTGTCGCGGACTTTGCCATTGAAAGGTGATAAGCCTTAAAGTGAGTTTTTCAAATTCTGTTTAATGAAGACAAAATGTCTCTTCCTTTATAAACAGATTATATCCTAACAAGTTGACAATACAAATTTATTGATGAAATTGTATCCATTGTTGATACTGACATTTTCTCTATAGGAAAAACCGCCTGAGAGTGAAAAAAGTAACAGGAGCTCAAAACTGTACTCGAGTTTATTAACCACATCCGAAGAGAGTGCACGAGAAGGCACGCCAACGATTGAGAAGAAGAGGAATGATACGAAACGTCTTCGAAATATGTCTTCTGAATTAGGAACGACGAATAGCAGTAAGGGTAGGTATTTCTCGATAATCCCTTCCATTGGGCTCTTTATTGATTGATTGTACTGACTACAATTACACTCCGGTGGTCCATACCTTCTAAACGGCGCAACTTAAAAATATCTTTTTGATGCAAGAATGTTTCCTTCTTTGAAGAGTATCTTTGGAAAATATTTCGAGGTATACAAGGTGACAGAAAAGTGCACCAAACCAAGGTTATGTTTTATGTAATGGAACACCCTATCACATGGTTGAATAGAGATTACTTCGACCACTCAAAAAATATATGGTCATGTATGTTCATTAACATTATTTCCATAGATATATCGATATTACTTCAAAAAACATGAGTTATTCAACACTCTGTAACTCCGCGTCGAAAATTATTTCTAAAAATTGATGGTAGGCGAAATGACTCTAATCTAGTCTAGTTTTTGTACACACAGTTGAAATTTCATCACTTTTTGAGTACCGGATGGATCGAAACGCAAATTGAAAAATATCTTCGTTTTCTTAAATGGAAACCCACAAATTCAATTTCAGCAATCGAAAGGCCACAAAATTTATTTTTGATGATGTATTACACTCAGTTATTATGGCACATATAATAATTACTGAAATAATTTCCTCATCTTCTATGCTTTTAATTCAAGTAATTTAACTCAAAATTATCATTTTATTCGGACATTACTAATACATCTTTATTGCATTCCCCCGTGAATCTACAGTTGATCTTCCATCTAAAACAAATTATGTTGACCTTAAAGTGGATCACAAGACATAATGCGTTTCATTCATACGTTTACATGGTGAAGTAAATACCAATTGGGATAGATCATTGGAAAGGGAATTTTGTGGCCTTTCCATTACTGAAATTGAATGTGTGGATTTCTATTTAAAAAAAAAACGAAGAAATTTTTCAATTTGAAGATTTACATAAACTTTTTTCAATATCTTTCCATTTTACCCCACTCTTTATCTTTTGATAGTAATTTTTTTCAATTTGCCGCCATACCAGCGCTCACGTGTCATGTGTCAAATCGATTTTTAGGTTATCGGACATGCACAAACTTTTCCCAAGAAAAAGGAAACGGAAAGTAACTTGGCAAAAAAATTAAAATAAAAATTTGTAAAAGGGAATTGAAAAATTTTCGTTAACGTAAAATTTCTTGTTTTCATCTGTCAATTTCAAACTCGTTTATCTCGTAATTTAACTTCTCTTCAAGGCGATCGGTTGGGTCCAATCCTATATTTTATGGAGTTGACTTGAGTGGTTCAATCCAATCCGGGAACTGTATATATCGATTAGATGGATCGGATCCAGCCAAGTCAAACCCATTTTGAGCGGATCCAAAGTTGTGAGATAAACGTTGTCATTTCATTTTTAAACTGTGGGAGGTTAAATGCCCAAAAAACGATGTCAAGAAAAACACAAAACGAAACATTTAATCAACATTCCTACTGTATCTGAATCTTTTATTTATTGAAAATAAATTTTCCATACAGAACAAGTTCTGGTATAAGGAAGATGATACATTGAATACTAATGAATATAAATGAAAATTTTTAAGGCCTTTCGGTCTATCCACTGCGCTAATCCCCGGCGTGAAATATTATTATTATTATTATTATCGTTTCAGATGAAAGTACGAATTTGATACCAAAAAGCAATAATCGCACATCGACTGAGTCCGAAACAGAGGATCCCATTGACGGAAGGAAGAAAATCTGTGATAAAACTAACGCACTAGGGGGTGATATGCCTTGGCAGACGTTAGTTTCCTACGTCGACGAGCTGACCGTGGGGGGAAGGAGAAACTCCAAAGGACAGTACGTAGACGGAATGGGGACATTTCCGGGGTTTGGAAAGAAGAAGCCTCCCAGAGTGGCCCCCGATTGTTTTCCTGCTAATTTTTACGAAAGGTAGATACCGAGTACTTTTAATAATTTTTCCATGTCCATTTCAATATTTTGAAAATACTAAATTCTTCGGGTTTTTGGTACTTTTTTGCCTGACCTAAATTCGTTTTGCTGATGCTCATTGGTCCCTTGATATCAACTTCGATCGACGAGAAACTCAATAATTGTCTGTTTTTCATTTTGCAGGTGTTCGTGTTTGAACAAGTGCACGGACACTAAAATAGGCCAAAAATGGGTCAAATTTCGAAAATCGATATTGAGCGTTGTCGATACATCAGCATTCGAGTGGTTCATATTAGTCTTGATATTCGCATCGAGTGTCACCCTGTGCTTTGAAGACATTCATTTAGACGAGAATCCAGATCTGAAAAGTGTGCTCTATTGGACGAATCTGGCATTCTCGATAATTTTCATAATTGAAATGTTCCTTAAATGGATTGCCTTGGGATTCTATGAATACTTCACCAGTTTCTGGACGTTGCTGGATTTTTTAATAGTGTTCGTAAGTATTTCACTATTACTAATTCGATCGATGAATCGTTTATTCGTGCTTTCAGTGGACAATAGACAAAAAAAGCGTTTCATTCTATTCTTAGTATTAGAACTGTGAAATCCAAAGTACTGCATTGGACATGATGCTGAACTATTTGGAAAACAGGTCCCAAAAAGTTAGGACTGAGAAAGAAATGAGTTCAGAAATTATATGATTCAAATACGCTGATCGAAATTTTTTGGAGAGCAACATATTAATATTTTACCAATATCGCTAAATATTTCGAGGCCAATATTGCTTCCAGAATATTTCACCAATATTATTTGTATAATGTCCAAGGAATATTGGACCAATAGCGCGAAATGTTCTTGAATTCATCTCGCCAATATTACGTTTTGATATTTTACCAATTTTATTATAATATTGTACCAATATTATTATCTCAATGTAACATGCTACAACGATATTGTACCAATATCTCCTAATGTTTTGAAGCTAATATTGCTTCGAGAATATTTCACCAATATCATTTTCAAAATATTGGACAAATGAAGCGAAATATACTTTTTTTCACCGTGTATTGAATCTCTTTCCACAAACTCCAGAACCCTTTGTATATTGAGAAAGCAGACTCAGATTAATGATCCTTTCAATATTATTTCAGGTATCGTTATTTAGTTTGTTGATAGAAGAGAACGAAAACCTGAAAGTTCTTCGTTCGTTGCGGACTTTGAGGGCCCTCAGGCCCTTGAGGGCCATAAGCAGGTGGCAGGGTATGAGGATAGTAGTGAACGCCCTCATGTATGCCATCCCGAGCATCTTCAACGTCTTGCTGGTGTGCCTTGTGTTTTGGCTAATTTTCTCCATCATGGGCGTTCAGTTCTTTAGCGGAAAGTTCTTCAAATGCGTCGATGACGAAGGCGAGAGACTAGATATAACTGTGAGTGCTACAAAAAAAATTATACCTATACATTGATTCAACGGACAATCCTTCACAATATCAAAGTCAATAAATAATTTCTTGAAAAAATTCAAACAAAATGCTGGTATATCACTGAATGAACTGATTGTATAAATAAAATTTTTGTAACTTTGTATGAAAAATTATTTGATACATTAAAGTCACTCTACGTACTCTGCTTTTGAAAAGAGTAGTGATATACTCTGACAGTAATGACAATGACAGGGAATTTATTTCGCTACAAATATGTTTTCAATTATTTATCAGCGCATCTCACGTCTAAGATGGAATTTGGCAAACTTTAAAATTATGGAAGAAATATTTTGTTTAGAGAAATAGCACCAAAAACTCAATGATGGTGTTTTGTTTTCAGGTGGTGGAGAATAAATGGGAGTGTGACAATAAGAATTATACGTGGATGAACTCCAAAATATCTTTCGATCACGTGGGAGTAGCTTATCTGGCGTTGTTTCAAGTTGTGAGTGTTTCACCCAATATATTTTTTGTTCCATATGTATTACTTTTTCGATAAAAAAATTCCTGCAGTCATCTAAAGGTACAAACATAGAGGAGCGACGCGTCAAGCGGCAAGCGACGCGACTAGCGACGAGACAAAAAACATGCACATAGTAAGGCGACACTTTTTGAACTCTTGTCAGTTTGATATATGAATTCTATTATATTTATTACCTGTTAATTTACTTTCTTCAGCTACTTCTGCCCATAATTGCTCCAGTGACTACCGATTTCGGTGATCCGGATGGGATTTATTCCATATAGCTTGTATTTTGAACACAGAATTTATTATCTGTTCGGTTTTCATCGTTCTTGAATACTTATCCCCAGTACTGAAATCAATAATCAAATTTACAAAATGCACTCTCCTTCCAAATACAAACGATTGCACTCACTCCCACGCTAGACGCAGCTGTCACGCGTAAATAAATATTGTCGCTTGAGATACGTAGGGCGTCATCGCGTCGCTTACCTCCTCACTATGTGCACTCTAACACAGAATGCACAGAAATATTCTAGTCGCATCGCTAGTAGCGTCGCTTGCCGCTTAACGCGTCGCTCCTCTATGTTTGTACCTTAAGACTATAATCATCTCAGATTATAGGAGTGCATATATGTATTCACAATGTATCTTATTAGTTGAATGATCTGTTGTCTTTTAAAGGCGACCTTCGAAGGATGGATGGAGGTCATGGCAGATGCAGTAGACGCAAGGGGAGTCGATCTGCAGCCACAAAGGGAGGCAAACCTTTACGCTTACATTTATTTCGTAATTTTTATAGTATGCGGTTCTTTCTTTACCCTCAACCTATTCATTGGGGTCATCATCGACAACTTCAACATGCTCAAGAAAAAGGTAAGTGAAAACAACCTACTCAAATGCTATCCCTACTAACTTTTTCTTTGTAGTACGAAGGCGGGGTGTTAGAAATGTTTTTGACTGAGAGTCAGAAGCATTATTACACTGCGATGAAGAAACTGGGTAGGAAGAAGCCGCAAAAGGTGATAAAGAGGCCGATGAATCAGTGCTTGGCCATGTTCTACGATTTATCGAATTCTAGACGATTTGAAATCGCCATTTTTGTGTTGATTTTTTTAAACATGTTGAGTATGGGCATTGAGCATTACGGTCAACCACACTCGGTGTTCTTCGTTTTAGAAGTTAGCAATGCGTTCTTTACGACCGTTTTTAGTTTAGGTAAGTAACCAGGGAATTTTTGCTGGTCCACCAGATTATTTCACATCATCCTTAAGAGCAATGCCGAAAATATCACAGAGCTGAAAATATCTATAATAGACACAATATCCCAGAAATATGTTCAAAATAATATACCAGTAAGGACAACCATGAGTTTTGTGATGTAAAACTTCTGGTGGTCCAGCAGAGATACTATTCCAGACAGCACACACTATTTTAAATATATATTTTTAATAATATATTAGGTCTACGAATGTGTTTATATTGTAGGAATATTGCATAAGTATATTCTGAATAATACTTCAGTAGGAGATTTGAGCCGGTTCTGGGCCTCCCCCCACCACTATGACGTCATCAGTGACCTTGACCTATGACCTATGACCTCGACCTATGACCTTGACCCATGACCTTGACCTTGACCTATGACCTTGACCTATGACCTCGACCTATGACCTCGACCTAGGACTTGACCTAGGACTTGGGCTTGCCCTTAGCCTTGACCATGATGTATATTGTTGGGAGGTGTTCAGGGTTTGTGTTTGACATTGAGATTATAATGACTTGGATTTTTTTTTCATACACGGACAAGTACTTTTTCCAAGTACTTAATTTATTTTTCTTACCTCAATGTCTTCCATGTCCTTCATGTATACTTACTCTGCCATTGTGTATGACCCTTATGTGTGGAGTACACATACAAATCTATACCGAAGTATAGAGAGGGTACAACACGTCTGCACACCACGGAGATCCAGTCAGATATGTGAACTCTGATTACTCTCCAGTGATGTATACCTTGCGATGGTGGTGGGAGGAGGGGTCGCGTGACGCTATGCGCATCCACCCTCGCTCTCGATAGGGTGGGTTGGATCCGCGCTGACGTCACACACCCATACGCTGCGGTGACTCATCGACTACTATTTACTCTCCGCCCTCTATCGATGCGATGCAAACTCGCGCATGGTGGGGGCTTTGTATCATACATGTTTCATAAGTCTGTGGTGGGGGGTGGTTCACTATCTATTATAAAAGAAGTTGGTATGGTGATATGAAATCAGAAGTTGTATACCTAGCAGTCGAGCAGTCAGCAAGAGTAGTGAAGTTATTCAGTGCCTACACAGTGAGAGAGATCAGTGAGTGTGTTTTTCTATTGAAAATTATTTATATTTTCCATATATATTATCATCATGTCAGTTCCAAAAGTAGATTTACAAAAAATCAATTCTATAATTAAACAAGAGATGGAAGTGTTAGAGCAAAAAGTAATATCATCTTTGCCACTGAATGAAGCTTACCCAATTAAGACGATGTCAGTTTGTTCTACCCGGTTTGGTAAATCCATTTTATTGATACTACTTGATGTAAGCAATGATACATTATTCAAAACATGGCTGCCAAAACGCGTTTCAGAACAATTTACCGATGATGATGTAGCATGCATCAATTCATCAGGTGGTAAATATACAGTAGCATATTTGGGTCAGAGTCCACAAAGCTTTGCCGGCATGAAAACGAGATCGTTGGTCAAATTTGATCTCACTGAATAATTGTAATATATAATTTCCACTTGTCATATCTTCTAATTCTGATTCTTTTATATTATAGGTGATAATTGTAAGGAAAATATAAAAACTTTTCATACATTGTTAAACACACTCTTCGGTGGAGACATCATCAAAAGTCTAATGTGAGTAGTACTGATTATTTTTGTAGCATTCTTATTTCAATAATTTCTCTTTGATCATAGCTTCATTTTTGAAAAATGTGGATGATGTATGCAAGTCAACACTGGACCGAAGCCATAGACATCTCTTCCGCCGTTGAAAGGTTAACTTCTGAGTTGCGTGCTTTGAGCGAGGATGCTCACCACGCCACCATTTATGACCTGAGCGTATGCTATGATGAAGAAAGGATCCAACACTGTATGCGTGATTACGAGAACTACAAAAAGGGTGTGGATCTCTGCGAGAAATATACAGATGGTTCTTTCGATCTACATCACCTCTGCGACGCAATGATTGAATGTGAGCTGAAAAGATTTCTCCACCGCCTCCTACCATACCTACCTGAAGACATCATCAAAAAGTACCAACTGGATGATGATGATAGTGAAATCGAAGAAGGAGAAAATTATGATGAAGATGAAGAAGAAGTTATATTAGATTGTTTGTACATACCTAAGACTATTTGAATTCTAAGCTAATGATATTTGAATAAAAAAACATAAAAATTTTTTACACATGTTTTATTTACCTATTTCTCTTTTACATGAATAAAGAAAGAAAAATGAAAAAAATGTGTGTGTGTGTGTGTGTCTTCATCAATATCTGCAGTGAACTGAACCATCCAATGCATTGTATGTCAAAAATGTATCATGCAGAATGAGTGCATATACTTTGGTGTTGGCTGGGAAGTTGACTTTCCTAGTTTCAAACTCGAGCTTAATATCAATAGTTGATGATTTTGTGGCATTCGGCTGATGTGAACAATCAATGATGAATAGTGGATTTTGTCGAAATTGACCAATGTCCATGAGAGGTTCACTCATATCTTTATCATAATAACTTCGTTGAAAGTTCTCATAGGCATAATAAGCCGAAGTATCGAGTTTTTTATCGAAA
Source organism: Chrysolina haemoptera (assembly GCA_958298965.1). NCBI lineage: Eukaryota > Metazoa > Arthropoda > Insecta > Coleoptera > Chrysomelidae > Chrysolina > Chrysolina haemoptera. The sequence goes on along the minus strand of OY282590.1, from coordinate 5,049,336 downwards.
TCCAAATTCCAACGTTCATATGGGTATACTTCAGAGTTCAAGTACACACGAATGTTATTGATATCAGCAGTTGTGAATTTAGTGATGTCCTTTGTCCTGTCTTCAGAAGTGGTAGTGCTTTGGAATCCAATGATGATGTAACGAGGTGTTTCAAGGGCGTTGGTTGTCTTGATAGCCCATATGTCTGAAGACGTGCCACGTAGTGATGGAAGTTCATAGAGATCCCACATGCGATAAGCCAACTTGATTTTAGCATTCAGACCGCTTTTGTTGATTCTATTTAAAAGTTTGAGCTTGTGCTTATCTTCTGGCACTATGTGTCTTATTTTCCACTCAATTTTATTGATTTCCAAATCAGCATCAACCTCACCAATATATGAGTTCTTGAAGGATCGAGCGATTATTAAAATCATTTCTTGTTTGGCATTCAAGATACTTTTGTTGTAATCTTCAGCGAAACCCATCAAATATTTCAGTGGTAATTTACCACTGAATACGTGACTAGTTGTATCCAAGATATCCTGTTTAGTTTCCGAAAGTCCCCATCCAGTTGTCAATAAAGTGTTAGCATGCGATTGTCCAAATGATATCATATTCTTCATTGTAGATGTTATCCCCGGCTTCCTGACCACAGCAACTTGTTCACCACCCATTTCGTAGCGAATTTCATCAAAAAGGAAGGCGATTGCATTATTCGAGAGATAACATAATTTTGTTTCATCTTTAGGTGTGAATTTACCCTCTATATAAATGAAACTCTCAGCAATGTCAAGTATAACGTCTTGATTATTGATTGCAATTCGAATTTCATCTGAATTCCTAAACAATGGTGATCCATATGGTTTATATGTATGCTCATGTAAACTTGTGAGGGAATGATCGAGCATCGGCTCGTCAAATATATTCAACTTTTCACTATTTGTTTCGAGCACCATTGTTCCTTACTTTCAGTCCAATTGATTTCAAAAATTTGAGATCTCTCAGCGAGAGAGCAGTGTGGTGTGCTAACTGTTTAGCGTACACTTTTGGAATGAGCCTTTTTCTATTCGAACCTTCCTTTTTAGCTATTTGTGGAATGTTTTCAAATCCTTGTCGATTCTGTCTATTATAACAAAAACCCATAATAGTTATTAGATTTTTTTCAATTCCAAAATTATAACAATCTCTTCTGCACTTCCAAAATCAATGAGATTATTATTATGATCCAAAATACGCACTGTGATGTTGTGAATCAACTGACGACCTTCTGGACTGATGGGCATATATATAATCTTGTGTGGTTCTTTTGTGAGATTGAATCCAGGCTCCACATCGATATCGAATGAAAAAAGAATGTGGGATTCTTCATTGTTTATGTATGAACCAGATATAATGTTGCAATCTAAGCGGATTAGTCTCACAGTTGTTATATTTATCGGATGTGAGGATTCGTGTATCTGATTCGGTTGAAATCTATCAAAATTAAAACCCATCATCTTTGCTATGGAATTCGGATGAGTTAGATCAATTTCATATTTTGATCGCATCTCACATTTGAAAGTATTATTATTGGCATGTAGGTAGAATATATCATCTGCATTGGTATCGTTTTGATTTTTCCCATGAAACAATCGAAACATGATATGTTTCTGAATAACTGCATTGATCTCATCTATTTCATAGGCACCACATGGAATTTCAATTGTGTACTTCTGAAGTATTGGTGAACTTATATCACTGATTCTAAAACTGATCACATTGTTTTTTTCAGTTATATTATTTACTGTGTTGCATCCATAGAATCCTAAAAGTCCCAATCCATAACGACTGTTTCTATCCAATTCAACGGGTGGGAAAAAGTCTGCACTCAAGACACTCGTCCCGACAGCTTGTAGTTCGAACTTCCGTGACATGACTGATACATTTTATGGATTTCACTTCAATTTATTGTTGTCTACAACACACTCGGGACAACCTACGCTTTTTCGGAGATGGTTCATCAATATCCATTTCATTTTTATTAGCACCAATATTCATATCCTTTATATTGCAATAACAGCAGAATATTTTTCGAGGTATAGGACCATCATTCACATCAGAATCTGAAACGCTTTCGCCGTCAAGATTGTGGTGGTCATTGCAATATCTATATTTCATTATATCAACATCATCTTGTAGACTTTTAGGTAACTTTTCCCAAACAGAAGCAATCTCATGTGCAGCGCATGCGAGTATCACTTCCTTCGGCATATTTGCAAGCATCACTCGATCCATTCTTGTCAAGGTCCGATATTTTGAATACATTTTGAGTGATAATCCCATCGTCCTAATAGCCTCTCGAGTCATTGCTGGAGTTTTATCCATTCTATAATAATTCAGAGAGAAACTTCAGGCACAAGTGACCGCAGAAAACTGTGTTGAACTTCTGCTGGCGATCATAGTTATATAGAATTTTCACTTTCGAACATTTCTGGAAGTATTGAATCAACTCTATTGGTGGGGGTAGATTTCCAAAACTATCAAAGTATGTAATGTCTTTCCCACATTTGCTGTATGCCACCCAATGTGTTCCCGATCCTCTTATTCCATCTAAATTGACAATGGCGGTCTCGCGGTGTCGTGGACCTCTAGTGGGTAATGTATCACGCATGAAAATACCGCGAAAGTATGGAATTTTCATTTTCTTGGCATAATAAGTGAGATCGATGTCGGTGAGAGGTTTTCGAGGTAGGGAATCAACTAGTTTTTTGGATTGTATGGTTTCAAATAGAGTCCGAGTCCTTTACGGTAAGGTTTAAGGTATATACCACTACCACTTTTACCCAATGCCACACTTTCCATTTTCCTATTATGACGATTCGCTTCGATCAGGGCGGTTCTGCTTGCTTTTGCTGAATTCACAGCTCTGGTGATGCCTGCAACAGCACCAGCTAAACTTCCGAGCGCAGACAATCCAGCAAAAATTGGTATCAATGGTAGAATCCCTCCGACTTTAGGTATTGGAATTATGCGAGGCGTGCGGATCGTTTTCTTTCCACCGGCAGCTTTGAGGTATTTACGTGCTGCATGCAATGCCACTACGGTGGCTTTTTTCAAATTATTCGTCACAAATTGCTCACCCCCAGCTTTTTTCAGTACATTCCGCACTTTATGAACCACCCCAGAACCAAAGGCGATTTTTATGAGATTATTTTTCTTCTTCTTCGGTTGATTTCTCTTCTTTTTCTTCGGTTGATTCCTCTTTTTTGTCTTCACAGTAGTACTACTACAACCCATACCGAAACGTCTCTTTGATTTCATAATGTTGGTAACGAGTAGGGCAGCTATTCTTTCCTTAATACCAGCGTCCTTCGATTTAACCCTGTTCCAAGCTGCGTATTCGAGTTCTTTGTCTGCTCTATGTCTCGCTGTGAGATCAGTTAGATGATTCAAATATTGAATATCGTGTTGTTTGCATGCAATATCCAATTTATTGATTCCAGGATCTTTGCGGGCTAAACGTTTTTCCAATTTTGTACCGGGTCCACAATACTGATATCCTCCGGGTAAATGTAATTCGAACGGCAATTTGTTTATTAAATTATTAACGAATCCACGACCGCTTTTTCTGCATCCACTACGAACACATCCGTATCGTTTGATGGTACTCATTTAAATGAAATGTTCACAGCATATCATCGCTTACATAGTCTCCAACCACGGTACGATGCGCATTGTGAAGCAGAAAGAAAAGTTTGCTGTAGATAATCTAGATGAAAAATTCGGTTGTGGATTGAATGGACAGAAAGTGTTGCGGCATGGTCCACTACTTCCATCATCTGTTCGAGGACTCATTATCGGACCATCGAATTGTGGAAAGACGAATGCCATGATCTCTCTTTTAACACATCCACAAGGACTGCGATTCACAAATGTTTATCTCTATTCGAAATCACTCAATCAACCCAAATATCAATTCCTACGAAATGTATTGGAACCCATCAAGGGGTTGGGATTTTATACATTCAGTAATAATGCAGAAATAGTGGAACCATCCGATGCCAAACCAAATTCTGTTTTCATTTTCGATGATGTAATATGTGAAAAACAGGATATTATAAGATCATATTTCTGTATGGGACGTCATAAAGATGTTGACTGTTTTTATCTTGCTCAAACATATTCACGAGTGCCCAAACAGTTAGTGCGAGATAATACCAACTTTATCGTAATGTTCAAGCAAGATGAAACGAATCTACACCATATTTATTCGGATCACGTGTCACCCGATGTAACATTTAAGCAATTCCAATTGATGTGTGTTAAATGTTGGGAGGATCAATATGGATTTTTGGTCATTGATAAGGATAGAAAAATGCATGAAGGTAGATATCGCATGGGGTTCGATAGTTTTATATATCCATGATAATACAATACGCATTCAATCGATCGCTGAATTGCATAGAGGTTACTTCAGTGTATTCTCTCTCTTGTGAAGCAAAATGAAGACAAAAAATGATAAAGTAGTTGAAGATAAAAACAATGAATTGAATTTGAAACGCCAACTTGTTGAGACAACAGAAGCTGTACGGCAGAAATTTAACTCTATCAAGAGTGGACTTATTGAAAATCGAATGGCGCTTGAAAAACTCTATGATCCCATAATGAAGCCATTAAATGTTCTTTCTTCAGCTGCTGCTACCACGAAACCACAGCCACCACAGCCGACGTTTTCGATGAAGCAAGTGAATTCTCAGTCTACTCCAATAAAAGTTAGGAGTACTTCAGTGGGAAATAATTCATCATATAGTAGTGAATTATCATCTGTTGACAGTGAGACAGATACCATCAAAGAATTCGGAAAAGATGAAAAGTCCGTATTTGATAATTTTGAAGACAATACTGGAGATGTTTTGAAAAGACATTTGGAAAATGTCAAAACTAAGAATGCAGCTTATGACAGAATATTTGGCATACGGTTAGATCCTACTACACAAAAACTGAAAATGGGGAGTCACAATGTACGTTTCAGTGATGGAAATATATTATTTTGGAACAAAAATAAAACACGAACACATGAATTCCCAAGTAGTCTGGAGTTATACAACATGATTTTTTTGAAAAACCCACCTGAAGTTGATGATGATGATGAAGTTCGTCATACATATGCTAAAATATTGAGGCTAACAAATGCACCTTACAAACAACATCTACTGCGAAATGGTTTCAAACACCCGAAATCTAAAAAATTCCGTGAAGTTATTAAACCTATACTAAACTTATCACATTATCAGACGACCAGAAGTAGGACAAAAAAAGGTGAAGGGTTCCATCGAATGAAAATGCAGAAAATGTATGATCCCAAACCTGCGAATTATGTTTACTGGAATTCACCCAAGGAGTTAGTCGCTCGTTTGCGGCTATTGATATCTTCAAAGTCAGCTGGACACACTGGACATGATAATGAAATAATTTCCATAATTGAAGAATTACGTGAGGAAGGTATAATAATCTAATACATCAGCAAAAATGATCAGTTTGTTCTCATTATATGATGCCGTAACATTGTCAAATTGTTTGTCTGAATGAAAACAAATAAGTGATTGCGAGGAGATGGATAATGAAATAAGTGATGTCAAACGACAAGTTGTCAATGAGTTACATAAGCCGGCAAGACGTAATTTCATCAGAAGAACCACCACCGTCAAAGGTTTTGCAGATCTGTGGCAAATAGATCTTGCCGAATTACAACCTTATGCTAAACATAACAAAGGATATCGATATGTTCTTGTGGTCATTGATTGCTACTCGAAATATCTATGGACGAAGCCGATTAAAAATAAAACAGGTAGTGCTGTAACCAATGCAATGGAAGATGTGCTGAAAGAAGCCAACTATTCCCCGAAACATCTACAAAGCGATCAAGGATCAGAATTTTTCAATAGTTCTTTTTCATTTTTGATGCGAAAATATAAGATCAACCATTATTCAACATTCAGCACCATGAAGGCGGCCATAGCTGAAAGAGTAATTCGAACAATAAAGACGTGGCTTTATAGAGAATTTTCAGCGATGGGACACAACAAATGGTTGAATATTCTTCCAATCATAACAAGCAAATATAACAATAAGGTGCATCGTACAATTGGTATGAAACCAATCGATGTTATGCCAGCAACAAAACTGAAATTCAAAAGTTCCAAAGTAATCCCTCGAAGAAAACAAAGTATTTCCAAATTTCGAATGAATGATATTGTACGTATAAGCAAGTACAAGAATATTTTCGAAAAGGGTTACACTGCCAATTACACAACAGAACTATTCAAAATTGTTAAAATTAACCAAACATACCCCATAACTTATATTCTTGAAGACATGGATGGGAGCCCGATTAGAGGATGTTTTTATGGAGAAGAATTATTGAAAACGCAAAATCCTGACGTATACCTAGTTGAAAAAGTGTTGAGGAGGAAAGGAAATAAACTATACATTAAGTGGTTAGGCCTTCCAAGCGGAAAGAATTCATGGTTACACAAAAGTGCTATGGTTTAATATTTGAATGAAATTGTATTACTTATTATTCTCACTAAGCTGTAAGATTATTAATAAACTATAGAAAATATAGAACTATTTTTGAGTTTTTTTTCAAAATGAATAAATCATGAAGTGGTGAACGTTGCCCCAACCAAACGCAACGCCCAGTGTATGCCAAAACCGAAATAATCTGCATACTCCTCCCCACTTCATAGATTTTTGAAAAAGTCTTTCATTTCAACTCACAACATTGATAACATTTCATAATCCTCAGAGCTAATCACTATCAGATTGGAATGCGTGATCAAACTCTTTTCGCCACTTATCACGTACAGATGCTACCATATCAAAAAGTTTAGTGGACTCCTGAAGCTCAATTTCAGCTTGCATTTTCAAACAAAGGGCGGACTGATTCTTCTGTGTGATTTTGAAACGGAGTTTATCTGCATCTTCACACATTTTGATCAGTTCAGCCTTCGATGATACAATCTTTGCATCGAGCTTCTGAAGAACCACCTCGTCGTCCATGCTACCTCTTCGAACATCGTCATCGCATTTGACGATGATAGCTCTCGATTTTACGATGCTGCATTTCGCTTTCTTAAGCATGTCTCCACAACGCTGCAGTGGACCAAAAGAATGAAGCGATACATCTTCCAAATCACCTATCACATTCTTGAAGGTGTCATCTACTTTCTTCTTACGGGGTTTCCGTACACCCTTACTTGTTTTCTTGGGATTTGAAGCAGTAGATGCACACTTTCTCCTAGATGGTTTCGCTTTCGTATCGACACTAAGAGGAGAGAGAAGTGACGGGCATTTTGGTAGTGACAATTGTGAAAGGGTTGGATCAACACTTTCTGAAGGTTCCGGTATATCTCCCATCTTCAGATAATCATCAATGTTATATTCATCGATGAAACCTTCTTGGGATGACAAGTGATATACCGGAATATCTTCAAAACCAAAGTCATCATTTGTTGCAATACATGGCATTGCTTCTTCTTCAGCAGACAAATTTGGTAATGAGTTCATATTTAGCTCGTAGGAATGTGTGATATCAATGGGATGTGGACAGAAATGGTGCTGATGTTAATGCGACTCTAAGTTTTATTCAAACAAGTCGACTGGTACATGCGCACAATGAACATGACAACAAACCACCATAGAAGGAGAGGGAGTAGATATCCCTCCCTCCCAGGAGTTACCTTCACAAACTTCATAGGAAAAAGAAGTGTTGGACATCAAGAAAGTGAAAAATTCAAAATAATAGACCTACGGACGAATCCGCGGATTCGAGACCTTGACCGCTGTTTTGATTCGCGAGCGCGAATCAAAACGCGATTAAATTCGCGGCCGCGAATCGAACTGCGATTAAATTCGCGGCCGCGAATCGAACCGCGAAATAATTTGCTGGTTGAAAGTTATGATGGTGGGGGTAGGTCCAGAACCGGCTCAGATCTCCTACTCCTACTTATTTTTGAAAATTATATCTCACTCATGAATGATAATAAAGAAAAAGTTTGTTGGTCAAAAACATTAAAAATGATCATATCTTCCAAGAAAAAATATAAAATTGTAGGTTATACTTGAAATAAATTTTACAACAAAATCTCGATATCAATATTTAAAAAAATCATATCTCACTCATAAGTGGGAATTTCAAAAAAGTTCTATGATGAAAAACTTTCGCAATGATCATATATTTCCAAAAAAATATATAAAAAAAATCGCAGCAAAATATCTGAAAAGCGGTTCAATGCATTGCCCCTAATCAAAACATTCTGCACTTCAATGGCTGGTGGATACGCCAAGATTCAGATACATGGGTGCCCACCCAGGGTTTTTGACCCTTCATGTTAAATTCCTCCAGTATTAACAAAGTTAATACTTCTGAACTAAAGAAAATATCTCTTTTGAATAGGAACGTATGTGAACTGTTAGCAGTTTATAAACACAAGCAAGGGTCAAAAATATATGCTTGTAAATTGCCCATGCAGAGTTTTTGAAGCATGTACAATTTACAAGCCTGTAAACTGCAAGATATTTCACATACGTTCCTTTTACTTGCACTTCTATCACAAAAAGTCATATTTTCTTTGGGGGAATTTATCATGAGGGGTTAAATAAAGGTCTTTAGAGGTAGCTATAACGAATTCCTTCGGAGATCGCATTAGCTCAGTTGGTATAGTTTATATGTGTTGTGCTATTTGGCACTAGATGGACCAACTCTTCAGTTTTACGGAATTGTAGGAGCATGTATATTTAGTCGCATACATTTCAGGGGTTTGATTTAAAACATTCATATAGAAGAAATTTGACTAATTCTTTCGGAGGCTGCGTAGCTCAGTGGTGAGTTTGCAGTGTGCCCCGAGAAAGAAATCTCTCTATATCACCTAGGAGGTGGGTGGAGGGTGATATTAAGAGATTTATTTCTCGGGCTTTTTTTGGTTTTGTGACCTTGAACTCGCCCATCAAAAAAAAACCTATCTTTTCTGTTCGATTATATTTTTTTTGCATAATTCCATTTTTATTTTTCATATCTAGAATTTTGCGCTGTACAGGTTCGAATCCCAGCCTAAAATAGTTTTTTTTATTTATCGTTTTTTAATCAATGAACCTCTCTTTTCTATTCGATTATAATTTTTTTTGCATTTCGGATCCCAGCTTAAATTAGATTTTTTATTTCAAATAATTAATCAATGAATATTTCCATTTTTATTTTTCATTTCTAGAATTTTGTTCCGATCCCAGCTTAAAATAGATTTTTTATTTCAAATAATTAATCAATGAAAGTCCGTGAAGGGCCCCTCTACATCGCCCTTCACTGTGTACATCGACCAATTAATATATATGCACTCCTTTCAGAACTTTCATCAACTAATCATTTCCTGAAAAAAAATTGCATATTAATCATTTCCTGAAAAAAAAATTGCATAGTTTTCCATCATCTGCTTCCTGAATTCTATTGCTTCTTCACGCTTTCCTATCTTATTTTTCAGTTGGTCACGTTGTATCTGAGCTTCCCGAAATTTCTTTTCATACCTATCACATGTACTGTTCAGTTTTTTCAAATTTTCATTGTCTGTATCAGTCGATAAATCAAGTTTCTCCAGTAAAGCAAACATACGCTTGCTTTCCTTGACAAAATTCTCCGTTTCTGTAGACCTTTGTTGTTTGTTGTCTGTCTGTTTTGTGTCTGTATCTGTAGATGAAGTATCTGTGTCTGTAGAAGAACTCCCTGAGTCTGTAGTGTTTTTTGTGTCTTTTGGTTTGTCTGTCTGTTGTTCTGTTGGTTCGTCGTCGTCGCTAAAGTCCTCCACTCTATATTCTTCCCTAACACTCGGTTGTAATGAAAAGTTCGGTTTTCTCCATGCATTCCGGGCATATGGGCTAGCTTTTTTGACGATTTCTTTGAATTTGTCTATTTTCGATATCGGCCTACTACGCTTCCTTGCACTTTTCACAGGCGATTGTTCCACAATTTCGTTTTCTCTAATGGGTGATATGATAGTCGGCACTATATTTTCCATGTCCAACAGTGCCTTAACCGCCGCTTCACTTTCTGATTGAGATTTTGTTACTAACGCCATTACAGATAAAACACAACTGAACTATCGCAAAGAGACGCTATGAAATAAAAATTTACCCAAATGAAATGAATTTACGGTCATCTCAGGTAAAATTCACCCTCACCGGTCAGTTACTAAAATATTAAAGCTATTGTAGACGGCAGGTATCATTGGCGTTTCCATGCGGGGTTGAATCAGTGCATATTGGAATTGCTGTAATGTATTGTATCCGCGATATAATGGATTTTATCGAAATTTGTCATACTTGATAAAAGATTTGAAAGAGTAAATTCAACTAGAAAAAATATTTGAAAATATTTTTTTTGTCATGTTTCTGCACTTTTATTCGAAAATCAAACATTTCTTTTTAGAATCTCTAATATTTTTGTATCCACGTTATAATGGATTTTATCGAAAAATGTCATACTTGATAAAAGATTTGAAAGGATGAATTCTAATAGAAAAAAATTTGAAAATATATTTATGTCATGATTCTGCGGTTTCATTCGAAAATCAAATATTTTTTCCTAATAATCTCTAAGATTTTTTTATCCGCGTTATAATGGATTTTATCGAAATATGTCATACTTGATAAAAGATTTGAATGGGTGGATTCTACTAGAAAAAAAATTGAAGATATATTTTTGTCATGTTTCTGTGGTTTAATTCGAAAATCAAATATTTTTTCCTAAATATCTTCAGTATTTTTGTATCCTCGTTGTTTGCATTTGCGTCACTAATTAGATGACGAGGAAATCTAGGTTAATGGAGGAATTGCTATTCTCAGGAGATGAAGTGTGGGTTTAGTGGAGGTGGTAACCCCCACTCACGATTGTAACATATAAAATCGGTCCAAAATCCTAACATTTCATTCGACTTTTGTATTTTCTGTTAGAAACTGTGTTTGTAAAGCAATTATGGTTGATCAATTTGGTTTTGCATTGGAAGCCCTCTCCCAATTAGATGCCAACAATCAAGTTGATGTGTTGGCAGGTGACGAGTTTGTTTGGGAACAAGAAGATGAAGTTGTAGTGGGTGAGAATGGTGACAATGGCGAATTCCATGACCTGGTAGATTTTGAAGATGGCCGCCAAGACATACCCGCTGGGGATGACTTCGTCGAAGAAGAGTTCCTAGAAGATGACGGAGAAGAACCAGAAGTAGACGATGGAATTGTACCAGACTGTGAGGATGTCCCCGAAACGATCGTGAGCAATGCCCATCAGATAAATATGACAGAGGTGTTAGAAGACGTTGCAACAAATTTGTACTGTTGCAGCTTTTCATTTGTTACTATCAAAACTTGTGATAATGAAAAACGCTTCCTATGTGATATTTGTTTTGTACGGTATTGCGGCATGAATAATAATGGTGAGTGGTATCAGCATGTTAATTCACATGATACACTCGAGTATGCAAATGTTCCCACTCATAATTGTTATTCTTGTCACTCACCCCTATATCTGCTCTGTCCCGTAGGTGGATGTGTACATTGTAACAAATAACAGAGCTGAAATAGGGGTGGGGTTATGATGGGGTGGGGTTTTCTGGTCTGAGGGATACTGGCTAAAGAAAGAGGTGTGGCTTAAGACATAGTGGGGATTGAAGTGGAAGGTCGGAGTAGGTGGTCGAAGTGGGGACTGGAGTAGGAGGTCGGAGAAGAAGAAGAGGAGTGGGTGGTCGGAGTGGGGATTGGAGTAGGAGGTCGGAGAAGAAGAAGAGGAGTGGGGTGGAGGTCTGAGTGTTTAAAACAAGAACTTCCTCCGAATAATCTTCAGTCACTCTTCTGAACTGACATCAGCTACCACATCATCCACAAGATCACCCGCCAGATCAACCACCAGCCAACTGAATTAGCAGACTATAGCAAGCTGTAATAATTTGAGAGTAAGTTAACAATCTTGTAATCATGAACCCGTTTAATTTTTTTTTGTATGTTTAGCTATGGATTCTCCCGCATTAACTGGTCTTGCAGCAATAACGATCCTGAGTAACATCAGGGTGGATGGCGCCGCACCTCAAATGCCAGACGAAGAGCACTTCAATGACGTTATGGACGTCATCAGGAGAGAGGTCCCCGAAATGCAGTCGCTGACGATGGACCAACGCAGACGGCAAGGTGGGTTCATTAACGGAGTTGCTTCCAAGAGATCCCGTGACGCAGGAGCAAATTCGTCGATGGAAGGTTTGCCTATAATCCAAATTGCTGACAGCGATGATGATTTCCTGCCTCCAAAACCACCGAAGAAATCATCATCGAGGAAGCACGCACACAACAGCAGAAGAAGGGTGTCCAAGAAGACATCCTCAACTGTTGTGACACCGGTTATAGACGCACCTTTACCACCTGTCGTTGAAGTTGCCCCTCCACAACCCACTGCTGAAGAAGTCCACCCTCCAGCACCTATCGTACCTGAGCTGGAGATGAGTGTGCAACGGGCAAAGCGTGAGATAGAGGAGGCCCAGCGGGACTATGATGACAGTCAGCTGGCGCGGGCAGAACTCAACCGCCAGCTGGAAGAGCTTGAGCGCCAGCAGGCAGAGCTGATGGCCCGCGATCGGCAGCAAAGTCTCCGGGAGGTCCAGCTAGTCACCAGGCTGGAAGACGCCAAGGCGCAGGGGGTGGCTTTGGTGGCACGGCTCCGAAGCAACCTGGAGCAATTTGCTAATTTTAATTTTTAGATATGTTAAGGTTAAGGTTAAGTTATTTGTAAGTAGATATAAGTTTTGTATATGTAGATTTAGAATAAAAATAGAAAAAAAGATGAAGTGAAATAGGAGTGCACATTTAATGGTCTGGTGCACATTGAACAATGCGGAGGATGGGGCATTTTTCTTCAATTCATCTGAATTATGTTTTTACATATTTTATTTATATTTTATTTATATACATATTTTATTTATATTTTATTTACATATTTTATAAAATAATATGATGTGTATTTCTCCCATCACCTGATTTCTCTCAGCCTTCAAACCCCCACTCTTTTCTCCCACCCTACACTGCCACCCCCGAACTAGTATAAATTCAATGCCAGCTCAGATTATAGTATCAGTCTTCCAAGATGCCTCTTCCAGACTCCACCTCGTCTCCGAGACATTGTGCCGAATTCGAAGATGATTTGGAACGGGAAGCGATGATAGCAAGATATCAGATCGTCTCTGCCGTACAGGTCCAGCAGGTATACCAGGGTGAGAGGCAGGATCCATTTTACCATCGAGATCCACGGGGTCCGATTCAGGTGAATGAGGTGTCGGACTCCACAGATGTGTGGAACTATCCATCTCCGTCGACTTCGGACGACGAAGATATGGATCAACGCGTCGACGACTTCGATAGCTCCTCGGAGGATGAGTTCGAGGATGATGGCCAAGTGGTCCATATCCGTGTCGAGGACATAAATATGGACCTCGACCCGGACGAGTTCCCCGTAGAGGACGACTCCGATGATGACACCATCATCTTGGTGTCATCGGATGACGAGGATGACGATGTCATCTAAGTCCTCACCCCCCCGTGGTCGTCCCGCATAAATATGCGGGATGGCACCCAGCTCTTCGGAGCACCCAATAGGCCCTTTTCAGGGCCACACAAAGAACATAAACACACGCATCTGCGCCACTCAATGGCAAAAATGTACAAAGTTTCCATAACTTGAATTGATACTTTTCAAAAAGAACTCACCCACTACCAAATTCTATAATATATTTGGTGAGTAAGAAATGAAAAATTTCAACATTGATTTAGAACATTTTATTTGTAATATTTTCATAATACAAATTTATTTTTCAAACAGCGGGTTCTGGATCACTACCTGGAGCCCACAGTTTTGGTCTATGTGTGAGCCAAACATCAGGATGTTTATTCTCCAATTCAGCTAACCTTCTTTCCAAATCATTATATTTCAGCATCACTGCAGATGTGACATTCAATGCATTGGCATCCAAATCATTTTTCAGATTTTTGCTGTTGTAATCGAGTTCAGTTGTCAACTCTGATATTTTTCGTGTCATTGTGGCTGTAGCATCCCATACTTTGATATCCACATCACTTTTTAGATTTTTGTATTTGCGATCTAGATCATCAGTCACCTCCTCTACTTTTTCATTGAATGCTTGACGGGCTTCAGGTACAATCTTAGCCATTGTGGCATGTATGGCAGCCTGCAAGGCTTTAAGGACAAGTGCCTTCGTCTCCGTAATTTGTTCATTGAGATATAATTGAGTTACACAATCACTCTCGTCTATCGGTTCACCAGCATTTTTCAGTCTTTTACCTTGCATATCATATTGGTCGTCAGGCGAAAGCTTGAATCCCATACCTTGAGGACCTTGGGAACCTTGAAGAACTCGAACTTTGACAGTACCCCATTTTCGTCTACGGCCGAATTTATCAATAGCTTTGGACATCTTTCTTCCACCTTGATATCTTTCATACTGATGATTTCAAGACAATTAAAATCTATATATCTCTGTGTAGATATTTATTCTCTTAAATGAAACAATAGGAAATCAGAATAACGTGTATATTTATATATTTTTATATATTTGGTAACTGGACAAGACATTAACTAAAATTGACTAGTATAATTTGACTTTTATATAATAAGCGTAATTACATCTCAAATACAAATAAATAAGTATGGTGGTGAATTTTCCATTTGAAATGATATTTCATTTGTTCAATTCAGCTGTTAATAAATGAAGTAATTGATCCAAAGGACTCTCTTGGGAAAAAGATTGAATAATATTGGAAACCCAACGAATATTCTCTACTGGATCATTCTGGTAGAATTCTATATCGCTATGACCCCAAGGAAGAGTGTGTGTCGTATTGGGAATGATGAACCGTTTATCATCATGGTATGACAATGCAACTTTGTTCTTCAATTCAGTATACATGTCATGCAATATGCTTCTGAACGAGTTCATCTTCCTGAATATTAGACCACCCTGTTCGACAATTTTCTTATAATCTTCACATGTCAATTCATTCTTTATGACGGATCTTTTGACACCTTTTGCTTTTTTGAATTCACTACCTACAGACTGAACATAATATGCTTTGGCACCGGTACCATAAAAGCTAATTATGGGATCATTCGGAAATTCATCTTTGAAATTACCCAGAATTGACTTTGTAATAGGAATATTGAATTGGTTTCCTACGTTGTAATTGGAAGTATCAAACTCGCATATATTGTTGGTCATGAAATCATAAAAATTATCGGTATTTACTTTCAAAATTAAAGAATCCGTGTCAGTGTAGAGTAAGGTGGCATTTTCTGCATAATGACGTTTAATACATCCATAGAAAAAGTTGTACATGACTGTTTTGGATAATTCTAGAATACAAAATCCCAAATATAGCGGTTTATCGTACAATACATTAACTTTGCCCAATTGAATAGCAACAAAATTTTCTGAAAAAATTGAACAGCTTTTGAAATTTGGACGTGATATTAGGGCGCTAGCACCAATTTTCCTCTTGATACTTTCCCAATGCGTAACCAGTCTAACATCAATTCTGTTATCAACGTTTTCCATTGTTTTCCCATAAACTGCATTATTCATGAGTTTATAGAAATCTTTTTCAGCTTTGTTGTTAGATCGATTTCGCATTTCAGTGTTCAAATCAATATAAGGTTTCATCCAACATGACTGCTTGAATCTCAACACTCTATGTGTGTTCATAATAATAAGACCATTGGCCACAGCCTGCTGTAAGTTTTTATAATGTACAATATATTTTCTTTTGTCATTTAAATTTGGAATTAATTTAGGAATTTTTGATTTCGAGTGTGGTGGTATTAAACTTTCAACGAGAAAGGGAAGATCAGCATGTTTGTCATGTAACTCTTGGGGATAATGAACATCTACTTCAAGAACATAACCGTATGGACTATCAGATGCCACTCCCATTACATCCAAATTGATTATTTCATCGGGTGTTAGCCATGCAAAATCGTTGGTGGGTAATGGTTGTGACATACTGTGACCATATAGGTTAGTTGCATCTAAATATGATATGTATGATGAAGGTTCATCTGGGTTATAATCGGGTAAAAATTTATTATTAGCTATATGCTTCCTTTCACTACACTGACTTATTCCGCCCCGTATTCCTTTTTTGAAAAAATTAATCATGTCAATGTCTGTCAATAATTCCAATTCAATATTCGTATACTTCAGCATTGCATCCCACGATAATCCGGGCGCTGTATAATACTGTGCTGGATCTAATTTATATTTATCTAAGCATATATTTCGAAAATTCTCAAATATGTCGCATAATAGAAGAACATCGGACTTCAAATATAAATCCGAGTATTCCCCTAAACTCTTACACTCGAATAAATGCCAAACAAGTTTCGCTCTCATATAATCCTTATCTGATATATGCTCTCCGTTAAGATTGTCATAAAACTGATTTTTAGTGGGTAGAGTTGGATAATTCAACTTGTCAATATGATCAACAAAGTTATATGGAAAAACACCTTTCTGTCTCATCAAATTGAATTTGTCAATTTGTGGAAAATGTTTATGCATCTCAATACACTGATCGGATGTTAAGTTAGCACCTAAGTTCTGCAAAGAATTCGACATGAATTTGAAACTATCTATAAATCTCATTTTCAAAAAATTCTTTTTTTCTTTTCCGTCTTTGTCAGTGTATGTGTGAGTGAATAGATGCTTAGTGAAAGAAATGTATTTTTCCTTAGTTTGTGGAATAACATCCACTTTGTCTTTGTTTCTATACAGTTCTTTTATGAACAAATGACAATCATACCCACTCAGATTATGGAAAATGATTGGAACAAAATTTGGCAATTTGAAATTTAAGTTACATACGGAATGTGCGGCAGGTGATCTTTTTTTTCCAGTGAGGTGGCAATGGTCTCTCACTTTCACATCACCACCCGTGAATGGTTTATCACATATTCCACAAAATTGTGTAGAAGAAAACTCTGCTTCTTCCGCGGGGGTTTGTGCAGCCATAGGAATTGGATACCTCAAATAATTGTGATAAATATTTCTCAAATCATCTTCAAGTTTTGTAACAAATTTCTCGGCTGCATCCTCACCCCTATATGTAACAAATTTCGATAATTTATCATTGTATGAACATTTTATCGAATAAGCAAATGAATAAGGTTCGTGTTTGTATGTTTTATTCGAGAATGAGTGTTTAGGGTTGGGTTGACTAGTTTGAATGGGTTTGAGAACTGATTCAAAATCAGCATAAACTACAAATGGCACCTTCATTTGTTTCTCAAAATTTTCAAACATAAGTGCATTACCCGGTAACATTTTACCATATTTGTTGATTCTGAAATTGACTGATGGTGTTGTAGTACTCAAGTGATTACAGTCATGCAACTGATGACGTAACAGTAATCGCTCGTGAGAGAAATACAATAAACATCCATCACAAAAATATTTTTTATGCTCATGCGCAGATAGTTGACTTGAAACTAACCTAGAAAGGTCTTTAATCCAACAATAATGACTATTGCCAGAATCATCTGTTATAAGTAACAAATTAACATGTCTTCTAAGTCTTCTCTGTGAGTAACGCAACGGACCAACCACTTCATATTTCATTTTACCCTTATCAAGTTTTGACTCTAACCCATACACATTAATTGAAATATCATTCATGTTTTCAAACTTTTTTATAGCTTGAAGTTTAACTGGAAAATCCATACCTGTTACATTCAAGACATTGGCGTAGTGGGGGTATGAGGAAACTTCTGACACTCTACCATTCGCAGGAAACAATGCAGATGTGATGGCCCATGCAAAACAATGTTGATCTTCATTACGAATATTCACAACGCCTTTTCTTGTCTCAATGAACTCGGGCAGCTTCACATACGAACATCCGCTGAGTGGACTATACTTGTTGATGTTCACTTCGAGGAACTTAATTTTTTCACAACTCCATCCTGAAACATAACAATAATTTATTATTCATATAAATAGAAATGAAACTTTAAATAAATACCTGAATCACGTTCTTCAAATTCCGTAGTCTGAGCAATAATGACATCACGGAATCCATCGAATAATGCACCCAAATCCGTAGACTGATCCACAATTTTATTCTGTGAATTGAATGACTTCGTGTCACTCAAATCCCGTGTTTGAACAATGTAGCTGCCAAATACTTCCATATTCACTTTAAAGATCTTGTGAACCTTTATTGCCTCTTCAAGTAATCCAATAACCTTCTCCCTGATCTCATTGAAGAATGGCATATATTCAGTGTAAACATTGGTACTTTCCACTCTATAACTCACAATTCTACACTTGAAAGCATTCCTTATAATCTGTATGCCATCACTCACTTGCACACATGCATTGTTCCTGTGTTGGAGAGTTCTTTTGTGAGAATTAACTTGGGATGTAGGAATTGTCACATTACAACAATTGCATGTGTACATTGGTGTCGATGCAGCCACATCTAACTTAATCCTTTTCACAGAAGGGCCACCTTGGCAACTTTGAAGTTGATGCCGACGGAGATTATCACTACGAGTGAACGATTTACCACAACCACAGGAATACATTTTATCTATGTCGTCTTCTCAGCACAAAACTCAACAAAATACTGATTTCACAATCATTCCCACCTCCTTTATATGTAATATCGATGAGTGGGAGAGAGGGTGAACAAATTCTATCCGCTTCGACTATTCATACAACGTCACAGCAGAACCATCCCCACCATATCAATGAAGAGAGGACGGAGAGTAGTCGATGAGTCACCGCAGTGTATGGGTGTGTGACGCCAGTTCACATATCTGACTGGATATCCGTGGCGTGCAGACGTCTCTATACTTCGGTTTAGATTTTTATGCGTACTCCACACATTAGATCATACACAATGGCAGAGTAAGTATACATGAAAGACATTGAGGTAAGAAAAATATATTAAGTACTTGGCAAAAGGTACTTGTCCGTGTATGAAAAAAAATCAAGTCATCACAATCTCTAGGACAAACACAAACCCTGAACACCTCCCAACAATATACATCATGGTCAAGGCTAAGGGCAAGCCCAAGTCCTAGGTCAAGTCCTAGGTCGAGGTCATAGGTCGAGGTCATAGGTCAAGGTCATAGGTCATAGGTCAAGGTCAAGGTCATAGGTCGAGGTCATAGGTCATAGGTCAAGGTCACTGATGACGTCATAGTGGTGGGGGGAGGCCCAGAACCGGCTCAAATCTCCTACTAATCTCCGTTATCCCTTTCCC